>MKEJ01021956.1:0-16229 GCA_001753735.1 Embelia ribes | reverse complement strand
AATTAAACATGATTTTTGGGAATTTATTAAAAGGCAAAATTCTGAAATTTTTTTAAATTGGACCAAGTTCTTTTAAATTTCCAGGGACTCTACGGAATTGTTGGGGCATGAGTGAAAACCTTATATTTTTCTGATTTTTCTAGAATTTCTACAAATTTTGAGCATTTATGGATAAAAAAAATTAATTTTTGGAATAAATGAAATAACTTTGAATTTTTGAAACTTTTACCATATTTGGAAACTCAAATAACCTAGAAAAAAAAAATGTTTCCTTGGTCATGCATATGGAAATTATATTTTTGTGCAATTTTGAATTAAATTTGATAATTTTGGATTAATAAATTGATTTTCGGTGGAAAAATAATTATTTTCGAAAATTTAAAAATTATTTTAAATTCTGGAAATTGAAAGAAACTGGAGAAAAAATGCTTCTAGAGCCATGCATGGTGTATTTTTGGATGTAAATTTGCTATTTTTGGTGAGAAAATTGATATTTACTAAAGAAAAAATATTTTTCTGGATATTTACGAAATTTCCAGATTTCTGGATATTAATAATTTTTGAAGAAAACGTTATTTTGAGGTCGTATGTGTTTCCAAGTATTTATTATGCTTATTGAGTACTTTTAGTGATTTTTTTGGGAAATATAAAATTATTTTACTTAAGGAAATTATTTTCATAATTTCTCTGAAAATTATTAGTGCTGGAAAATGGGATTTTACAAGGAAAATAAATTAATTTATATTTTCTCTGAAAATATAACATTGTTTTACTAAAGGAAAATATTTCCATAATTTCTCTGAAAATTATTGGTGTTGGAAAATGGGGTTTTACAAGGAAAATAAATTAATTTAAATTTTGGTAATATTATTCCAATAATTGAGTTTTAGTAATATTTTTGGGATACTTACGGGATTTTTAGGAAGAAAATATATTTTGGGAAAAATTAATAATATTTTTGAGAATTATTTTAGAGAATATATTTTAAGCCGGTATGTTTTAAATTAGACGAGTATGTTAATATTTTAAGATTTACATATATATGAGTATTTTGGGAATTTATGAATTATATATTGCATTTAGTGTAGGCGGTGGTGTAGGCACATTTCGAATATCAGACTGACTTCAGATTGAGGTACGAGTCGAATACTTTTATCTTATAAATGCTTTTACAATACTATAAACAATATTTTAGTTGGTTTTGGGTAATGAGATAGTTAAAGTAATTAACTGTTCTATTTATTATGTGATACATGGATATATGTATATATATATACGGTTATTGTGCCAAGGTAAGGTGTGTTTTGCAGAGATTTGAGATGTGTTGTTTCCTGACTTACAAGTTGGTTTCGATTATTGATTTCCTTGAGAGATGTGCAGTAGACCCTAACGGAGGTAAAGGCTCTTGGATCGCATCGAGTATACTGAGATTGAGCCGGATTGAGTTGGGGCGAACCTGTATCCTTTTGATATGAGTTACTATTTATTTATGATAATAAACATTTCGTGTTTATTACTGTGATAGTAGGATGTTATATCCTTCCATCTAATTATTAAGTATATTATTATATTGATATTTATAGCATACTAATGCCTGACTTATCTGTTTTGTCCGTGCATGTACATATGGGTATTACAGAGGACCCAAAGGTGGACGGAGCTAGAAGAGGTGTGGCGGGTACTCATTTTATGTGCAATAGTTCAGCTTATATCGAGCTTAAGGGTATTGGCGCATGAAACTATTATATTACTATGTTGAGACAGTTGTAGAAGATTTCTTCTTGTATTACAGACAAGGCATTCGGTTGTACTATATTATATTATATATGCAAACATGCGAGCTGTACATGTTATAGTGTTTGTGTTGAAGGGTTGGTTAGTTTATATCGTTATAGACTGGTTATAATATTTATATATATGTGGAAATGATGCCCAAATTTTCCGGTACGTGTATATATAGTTGTTGGGCTTTCTTGGTGAGTGGTTATCGTTTCTGTAGTTTTCTCTATTATTATCTATTACATTGGGTTGTAGTAATTGGTAGTTTTAACACCGTCGGATCAGCTATGGGTACGTGATGAATTGTATTTTTAGTTATATTTAAAAAAAAACTCCCCCCATATTTTAATTACGTATTTAATTAGAGCTGGTTCGAGGGTATTACACGAGTCGTAATGTAAATATCTAGATAAGGTTTCTATAATTCTTTAAATTCATAGATGCTTACATTCTCAAGTATTGGTGAGCGATATAGCTCCACAAACTTCTCCCTGAGTATGCGGTTCATCATTTCAACATCACATGCATGTGTCCAAAATGAGTCATGCACACCTGCAAGAAATTCCCAAGGATAAGAAACGGGCGTTCAATACAACTAGGATTTGAATTTATAAGCACGTACAACCAAAAAAGACTTTAAAAAAATGACACTTGCATATGCATAATAGCGTGAGCAAAGAATATTATGATGTGTTGAAGCAATCCATTTTTTTAATTTTTTTTTTGCAAATTTTATGCGTTTGTACATTTTGTTAACCTGCAAAACGTAATCCAGCATCTCTGCACGCAACAGCAGTCATCATCATGTGTGAACCATCAAGTGAGTGCACAAAATTCGGAGGAAATGCAGTTCTCTGTTTCCTCATATCGACCTAGAGTTTGACGTCATATTAGAATCTAGATGATTAAAAAATCACATAATTCTTGTTTTTCAAAGATAAGGAAAGGATCTAAAGATAAACTTACATCCTCAGCCTCACATTGTAAGGCCAACACCTGAAGAGAAGTCTTTATCTGGACATCCACAATGTCACAAGTTATCAGGTAAACAACAGACAAAATTCTCTGTCCTTAGGCACTTCTACAGTTTAAAATGCAAATTTCACAAGTTTCCATAGTTTCCAATCCAAAAGCTTCTTTCCAAATCTTCAAGAACAAAGCCAATTTTGCAAAATAAGTCTTGAAAATAGGAATTTTAAAAAGGGACATGATATCACTTCCTTTGCCTTCCAATAGAAACACGGTGACTTAAGATAAGTCGGTACGCTAGCATCATGATAATTTCAATATTTAGAACTGAGGCCTAAGTACTCACTACTTGGCGTTTAGATTTGTAGTAGGCTTGCAGAACAGGAAGACCTAACGGAGTTCTCCATCTAACAGGTTGATTTTCAGCAGCAATAACCTGAAGACATTCTATAATCAAGATCCATGGTGATGATATAATTTCTCATAATCTTCGAAATCCGAAATTTCAAACAAAACCAGACCTTTGCACAATCACTGAGCCAAGACATTATGCCACGCGCGTCTTTGAATAGTTCTCCAAGAGCAGCCATAGTCACCTGTAAAAAATACGGAATTGATGAGAAACCGTGAAGTAAAATATTTAAATTCAAGGGGATGAATATAACAGGATAAACTGAATGCTTGCTTGTTGAAAAACATATGACTATACAAACATGAACAAATGAAGAAAAAAGATCTGGCATTATTGTTCACTGAAAAAAAGAACCCCTTATAAAGATATTGCTCATACTACAGTGAAGGTGTTTGTCATATTTCTCCATCATCAAATTGGAAGCAGCAGAATAAGAAAATATATAAAATAAAATAAAATAAATAATAATAAAATAATAATAATAATAATAAATAAATAAATAAATAAAATAATAAATAAATAAATAAATAAATAATAGTAATAGTAATAGTAGTAGTAATAATAGTAATAATAATAATAACAAGGCAATACGGTTAGCTGAGATATTAATAGGCACTTCTGTCATTTAGAGATTTTAAGATCCATTTCTGTATCAGTAAAAACTTACTTTAGCGGCATAGCTAGAAGCAGAAAAGAGCAGGTTATCATCAGAAATTTCTCCCTTCTCCGCTAATCTTCGTTTAATCTGCTCTCGAGCACCAACATAAGTTACACCGTAAACTGAAGTCATTACTGTCTGTTTTACAAGTTTGCGATCAACCTGTAAGCTAGCAGAAGGCAGGTCATAACTAAGATTAGTGTCCCATAAATAACAATGTTTTTGAAAAGTCAATGCACTTAGAACAATAAGTAAATAGAAAACAACCTGACTTATTAAGATCTTTGCTAATAAAGCATTTGGATAAGTTGCAGGGTCCTTATTGCTGTCCTTTCTCATGATCTCATGAACCCTATCAGGCATAGTTTCATCAACAGTCTTTTCGCATTACAGATAGTAAATGAAATCACAACCCAAAATCTAGCTTTTTGCCATAAACAAATCATTGTACTGATATTTTTTGCTTTTGTGAGTTAGTAACAGGATGAAAATGCTTCATAATGATTAGGTTTGCATGGGACATATTAGTTAGTTACGAGCTCGTATTGTAACATACTTTGCAGCTAATTCGGAGTAAACATCAGCAGGTTTCTCTCTGGCAACTAAGTTCACTGCGGCAGCTTGCAACTACAGGAAAGAGGCACCATTATTAACGAAAATAAACTCTCCTTCAATTAGCAAAAGAAGAAAATAAAATTTAGGAACAATGGTAAAAGCCTTATACAAACCATGCTTACACACAAAAAACAAGAGAATCTTGTTAAGCTAAGAACGAATTAAGGGTATGAGAGCACAAAGAAAGTACCGGATCTCTTCCAAGTGCTGCATAGTGTTGTAGACCATTGCAGGAACCATCCTAACAAGCGAAAGCACAAGTAAAGGTCAGGCTCAAAGAGCAAATATGATTGATAGGTACAATTTAAAACCTCATCGACTAAGAACAAAACCAGAGTGATTGGGCATGAACTAAGTAAAAAATCCAGCCATAATGGTCATTATATCTAACCCCACCAATTATAAACCAATGCACACAATATTCCGTTGAAAACATGGAGATTGCAAATCAATATAGAATCCAACATCCAATTTCAGAACAGTGAAAAAAATTCGATCAAAACCCTTGATGCGAATAAGCCAATTAATTACCAGATGAATAGGCAAGTGGGAGATAACACTATGGGGTGAAGAGCTCTTAAGGGCTTCTGATAGATTAATACAAGCAGCCAAACACTGGAAAGGATCTTCAGCAGTTAACCACCACTGATTTCCGTTAAGAGGGTTGTCCGCAGAATCCAACACATCATCAAGATGGTTTTCAACAAAATCCAGCCGTTCATCATAAGAGAGCTTATCAATACCGCAAGCATAAAGGTTTGCTAGATGAATCTTAAGCCATCTTAATCCAGCATGGCCTAAAGGTCGCCCTTCCGCAAACTCGAGAATTCCTCGACAAAGATCAGAACTCAGATGATTTAGATGTGGATGCATGGGATAAGCACGCCCTCGAAAATCCAGATTGTGGGGGTAGTAAAATCCATCCTCGTCTCTCATTTTACGAGCTACCTGTATCAAAATAAAGCTTTAGTGGAATATGCCTCTACAATGAAACCTCGAGCATGTTATCTGGATAAAATCCTTCAAGTAAGATAATGTTGAAATTTATATCATATTCGTCAAAACGTTAAGGTAGCTTCCAATTCATGATACAATGTTTAAATGGTCACATACAGGCTACAGCATAATACACCAACAGAAGTTATTCTAGAATTGTACTTCACACATAAAACATGAAATAGGGGCATAAAAAACATCACTCCGGGTGATTTAATCTCCTTTGTATATGACAGAGATTAAGAACTTTTTAGATGAAAAAGAATCTTACCGAAAGTTTAAGTTCAATATCACATCTCTGAGAATGCAACTCCTGGTTAGATTTTTTAGCCTTTCTCATACCCCATTTCCATCTCTTGATATCCATGGGGTCCTCTGATTCTGGTCTCTCAGGTATGGGAACCTAAAACCAAGTGACGAAGATAGCAATGTGAGAATGACACCGTAAGCAACAGACGATGGAAAACAACGTGCTACAACTCCTGCAGTGAAGTGGTCTACAGTGTTTCAATGTCAAATTAACAAGCAATCAGGGGTAATCTAGTGGCTGGACAGAGGGACCCTTGCAATAGAAGACAGGCTATGAAATTGGATCACTGGTAGACCACTTTCACAAAAGGATGACTTATGTATCAGACGAACACACTCACATCTTTGCGATCAACCAGGCCTGCAACGTTGCCACCTCCAGCCCATATACTCTCTACCACACTTAGAACTCTTCTGTTTATTCTCCATTTGGTATTTCCTAAAGTGTCCAGTGCCTGGACATTTTAAGTTAAAAGGCAAAATACTAGTTATATAACACCTCAGAAAGATACAGTAATTGTTTTGCTCAATTACTCGCAATTAGCCGAGTAAGCAAGTTAAAAAACCGAGCTGAACAAGTGCAAAACTTATAAAGGGAAGTTTACATGTCTTTTAGAAGCTGCATTCCAATTTGCATTTTCCACTTTGTGGTAGGCAATGCATGCATATAAAAATAAATACAAATGACATATACCTACTGAAATTCAAATTCAACAGTCCATAAAAGTAAATACTGCTCATATGTGCATACTGAAATTCAAATTCAACATTCCTCAAGCAAGAACTTCAATTGCTTAGTTTCGTTCAATCGTGTAGACCAAGGTAGCTTTGATAGAAAAAAAGGGGACACGGGTACAACCCGATAGCGATGCAGCAACAGCTCAAAGAGAACACAACACAACCCATAAGTTGATGTAGAACAGAATAAAGAGAGGAGAGAGAGAAGGATAAAATTGAGAGGGGGAAGAGAAGTCAGAAGTCAGAAGTCAGAGAGGAGAAAGAGGTAAGAGGCACGCAATCTTTATTCTCAATAGTTCAATTCAATAATCTGCATAACAAAGTCTCATAAACTCCATATATATAGGGGAGAAACAGTAATCAAGAAAAGGAAATAAAATCACAATGATTGATAAAAGAAAATAACTAGCTAGCCTAATTAAATTCCCAAAGCAAATAAAAGACTAACTTATTAAAATAACTCCTATCAAATATCTCAAACAAAGCCTTGTTGATGTGCATCATTCTCCCAGGCTGAGTGAACTCTACTCCAGAGAGTTAAAAGCGGACCTATCCCGGATCAAAACAAAATACAGAGTCCTCAATTTTTTGATTGGTGCCACGTCCTGAAAGGCTCTTCTAAAGCATAAGATACGTCCATTCTTTGTCGAGACTAAGAATATCAACCTCAATTAAAAAATATATGGAGAATCATAGGGATGTTGTGGCGCCAATGGGACCTCAAAACCAAAATTCACGTAACAAATCATCTACTTTTACGCTAAAATATATATTTGGTATGTGGTAGAGATTGCACACAGAGATTTGGGGAGAACATGAGGTCCAATGTGGATCGAGTCATTTGTGACTCTTAAATACTAATTAATTCATACTAATTTAAACTGAATCCTCGAAATCAGGAGAAAGAGAAAAAAACTTATTCTTATAGACAACACCTCATATACTTTCTGCATTTGTTCTGGTGTGACGTTCCTAACAGCATCTCGTTGTTTCCTTGATCCATGAGTACGCATGAGATAAGAAGGTAAGAACAAGTATCCGCCTTTGTCATACCTGGGAGGATCTCATAAGATACAGTTATAAACACAGTACATTAAGCATCCAATGAAGGCAAATCCAAAGCATGGTAAATAAAAGCACGTTGAGCCTAAATCGTACCCTTTCCATTTTTTTGGAGGCACCAACATCGGCACGTAAGGGATAATCATATGCCTAGCCTGCATTAAAAGTAATAGAACATTCAGTATTGACCCTTTCTTTAATAAAGTTGAGGTTCTTAAATGAGATGGTACTGAAAATATACAGCTCTTTAACCGTGAAAGATTGTTCATACATTAACAAACTGAAGCAACAGTTGAGCAAAGGGGGGCTATTTAACTTGTTTTGCTTAATTAACACCAAAATAAGAAACAACTAGTTACCCCAAAGAAGAAAGAAAAAAAGGCCTTGCAATATTTCACGACAAGCTTTAATTGTAGTAAGGCAGTTTTAACTTCTCTCTTCATCCATCCTAAAAATAAAATTAAGAGATGCAAACTACCTTTGTATAAACAAGAATTATAGCTCTAAATGAGATGAGAAAGAGGATACACACTCACGGTTCTATCAAGTCCAGCAAGGACTAGGGGATCACACTCTATAAACCCATACCTCTTCCCCACTTTTCTCCTACAAGAACAAGCAACAGATTAGACTCACGACAAACTCTGTTTTGCGAACTGCTTTTCATTCCCAACAAACTCTGATTTGTCTATGGAAATAAACAAAATGACAAGGGCAGAAATTAAGCATCCAGAGCATCAAAAAGCAAACAAAATCCACCTATATAGTTACGTGTACCGAAGTTGGCAAATGGGATCATGGACAGCCAAAGTGATACCATTTTAACAAGAATTGGTAATGCACAAGAATGAATACTCACCCAAACACATTGGAGATTTTAAATAAGTGCCTAAATGCAGGTCGAATATCTGGAGGACTGTCAGCTGACTGGTCAATGGGAGGTTGTACATAAGCTGTTTCTGTCAACAACTCTATCAGTCGACACCCTAACTGCAATGCATTGAGCAAAAGAATGAATTTCATAACTTTTTAATAAAAACAAGTTCGGGTTTTCATATCAATCATTAATTTCAGACAGATTTCAAGAGACACACCTTAGCCTGTATCTCACGACTCCAAGGCTTGATTTCTTCAGTTTTCACAATTTTTTGCACGTCAATGAGCTTCTTCTTCTTGATCAAATTTCTCACACGTTTCCTTATTATCTCAGCATCCTTAATAACGCTTTCTTCAGTTGGAGTTACAATCCTTTTGTTCTTGTGCATCTTAGTTTTCTCCAAGAAATTGTGAATCCGTACCTAGGGCAATCATAAGTAAATACTTTACTACTTAATACTACTTCAACCTATTTACATGCAGGTTTGTTTCACTTTTAACCACATGCACCCTATTTCCTATACCTTTAAGTGTACTTTTCAACTCACATCAGGGAAGCAAACTTTTTTTACTTTATGGTAACAACACTAAACCTTAACCCTAAAACTTTCGTACGACATCAATAAATTACAATATTTCTAGCATCTTAGAATTACTTTTAGCCCCATAAATAAGTTTGATGGGAAGTGGTTCTCTGTTTAGCAGAAAAAGGAAAAAGAATAAGATTTACTTTGAAGTATATTATTACCACCTGTTATTACTACAAACTCAAATAGTTACATACTCATTTTACTTTTTCTTCAAATTAATCTAACGTTACTACAATTTACAGGGACAATATTTTTTTTTCATCCACCATAACAAACGACACTCCTGCAATAATTCTTAAGTCGAAATAAATATTTTGGAACCTCATGCTCTACGGCCAGGCCTATCTGAGTCGCAGCCTGAACCACCCTCACTGAGCTGTCCTCTAAACCAGTCATCAGTAAAGCCATCATCTTGTGCATAACGATAATCGCCATCTTATCGGCTGGCAATGAGTTAATAAAAGGCGAGTATGCGTTGTTGTGCTTCTTCGTTCGCTGAGACTTCTGCTCCTTCGCGATCGCATCCCTCAAAGGCTCGAACCAGCCCAAAAACAGCTTTTTCACATAAGGCAGATTTGGTGCCAGCTTCTTCTCACACATCTCTCTTTCTAACTCACGGTATTCTTCCGTCATCTTTTCCCACGCCTCCGTTTCTTCCCTAATCTGCCTCCTCCTCAGTAAGTGGAACCTTTTGAAAAAACTCAAATTGGTTATTCATTCATTATAGTGAAGAATAGGAAGAATGTCTAGTGTTCGTTTGCCCGCAGTTTTTGGGTGGCTGTACACTTTTCCTCAAAGCTGAGGAAAAAGCTGAGTTCCTCCTGTGGGCTTGTTTGGAAGTTCGCTTATAAGTAAACTTATGCAAAAGCAATAAGTAGTAGTTGGGTTATTTGTTCTACTTTTCACCTATTTTTCTCTACTTTAACATCAAATAGTATACTTATTTCACTTGTAATCAAATGCACCTGCAATACTCATAGGATGCAACTAAGCCCTCAAAACTATTAGCTTCCAAAAGGCCACAAAAGGAACAAAAATAAGTTCAATGGTTGTACATTAAACTTCACAGTTACTTGTAAAAAAACAATTTTAACTAACAATGGGAAGTAAATAGTAATAAGAATAAAAGAAACATATAAACCAAATAAATATCCTTTCATTATCAACACTAATACCTCTTCCTATCAACCTCTTGAAATTCCATTTTTGCCCCTCGTCTACTCCTATTGTACAAATTGTTCACGAAAAGAGAAGTGATCCAAGGCGGGTCGCGGATGAAAACTTGTCTAATTGACTCCCTTGCCTTGTTTCGGTGAAACCCATTTGGGGGTTCTTGTAATTTCATCAAATCTTTGAAATTCTCAACCAAATTATCTTCGGAAGAGTCCAACAAAGGTGGGTCATCGATAAAACCCTGTCTAATCGATTCTCCCATCTCAATTCGGCGAAACCCATTTGGGATTTTCTGTAATACTATCAAATCTTCGAGGCTTTCGACCAAATTATCGTCGGTGGAGTCCAATAGAGGCTGTAATTGTGAATGGGTAACTACTGAGAGGGCCATTGAAGGCAATTGGAGGTTATTTGGAAATGAAGATGATGATAGAAATTGGGGCTTTTGGGAAATTAATAAAAAATTAGGGGTTTTCTGAGGTTTTAGATTATGGGTTTTTGTCCATGAGGTGTGGAGATAAGGTATGGGGCGTGGCGAGAAAGGGGCTGTGGAAACCATGAGAGAGACAGAGAGAGAGAGAGAGAGATGAAGGAAAGAGGAAACCTCTGATAAACCCTACTTGGTAACGAACGAATTTGTTTGTTTGTTTGTTTATTTTTCAAAAACACCTCTTAGGTTTTGTCTTTTATCCATTTAATACCACAATTTTAATTTTATTATTTTTATCCCTAACGTTTCAATAAACAATCAAAATGGCTCTTTTGGACAATTTTACGCTTTTCTTCAAACAATGTTCTACGTGATATTGTTATATTAATTCATAGAATTAATGCTACATTATCTTAAATCAATATAAAATATTTGTTATTAAATTTAAAGTTAAAATATTTTAAATAATTTTAAAAGAAAATGATAATAATTAAAGCATGACTATTCTGTTATTTTGTTCCCACTATAACATTTATCAATCATTTACACTTCAATAAAAAATATTGCTTAGTGAATTTAATTGGTTTATCTTTCATTATAACAAAATTATTAATTTTAAATAATGACATATGTTGAATCACATTATAGAAAATCTTTTTAAGTATTTTGATGATAAAACTTTAAGATAATAATATTAGTTATCGCTTCAGATTTTGTGATCTAATGTGATTATTAAGTTGTTTCAGAAATATGCTTCATAAACTTGGCAAAAAATCAAACAGTGTTCAAATACTCAAATTTTGTATCAATGCAACACTACACATAGCATCTGTGACGGCTTTTAGAGAACTCTGTAAAAATAATGAGAATGTGTAACAATACACAGTATGTGTGTAATGGTACACCACAGTATAATGCTACACATAGCATCTGTGACGACTTCAAGAGAGCTCTGCAAGGAGTATGACCCTGTGTAACAGTACACATGTATCTATATAATGGTACACTACTAAGTACCGGTATAGAGCACTCTGAGTACCGGTACACGCTGCATATTTAATTATAACAATCATATTTAATTAAGGCTCAACTTGTCTTATCTTGTCATTAATGGCCAAAAACGGCTAGTTTATCTTCAAGACATATAAAAGGAGAAGAATCACAAGGCTGACATTTTCAAATTCATATAAGAAAAGATCAAGCATTCAAGAAAGTCTAAAAACCCACTTCCGATTTTTGAAGCTATCAACACCTAATCAAAGCTACTCACTCTCAAATTTTTTATTCTAAGAGTGCATTAGAGCTTGTAATAGTATGATTCATACTCAAATCATTTATTCAACTTGTGAGATCCACAATTTGTAATCTCTCTACTTCCAAATTGTTGAATTGTAAAGGATTTGCTCCAAAACTTGATGGGGTGTCTCAAACAGAGTGATTAGCACCCGGGAAGCTAATCGTGACTTGTAATCATTTCGTTGGTGTTAACAGAACCTTAAGCAGTGTCTTGAAATAGCGAATGCAAGAGATCAAAGTGATATTTGCCCGAACAACTATAAAAACCGATCTTGTACTTTTTCCTTAAAACTCATATCATTCATTCAATATAGTGGTTAATTTATTTCGACATTCATATAATTTCTTTAATCACTTAATTATTAAGTCTTGTAGTAGAAAAAGTTTCTATCATTACTTTTAAATTCCTAAATAATACAATTCATCCCCCTCTTGTGTTTGCTTAAGGTCCAATAAGTGGTATTAGAGCTCAACTCTATTTTTTATTAAAAAACTTAACCGTTTTAGAGAAAAGATTCATGGCAACCATAATCCCTACTTTTATGCAAGAAAGTGCTTCCACTTCCAAACCACCATTCTTTGATAGCTCAAATTATACTTATTGGAAAAATATGATGCAAATTTTTATGTGGGCTAAAGATGTGGAGGAATAGAAGATGATTAAAAAGTGGTATGATTTTTCCAAAAAGAAGGGCATTCCTACTAATGATGTAGAGTTTATGAGTGAGCTAGAACTCAAAGCATATTTCTAAAATTGCAAGGCCATAAATTCAATCATTTGTTTTTTGTCTCAAAATGAGTTCAATAAAATCTCTCCTTACAAAACAGCTAAGGAAATTTATGATAGACTTAAAACCATGCATGAAGGGACTAGTCTTGTAAAAGAGTCTAAATTAAGCAATTAAGCATACTTATACATCAATATGATATGTTTTATATACTTGAGAATGAAACAATTCCCTAAATGCATGAAATATTTATTAAGATTATTAATATTCTAAAATGTATTGATAAAGAATACACAAATAAGGAGATGTGTATGAAGGTGCTAAAAAGTCTCCCAATGAGTTAGCTTCCCAAAGTCACCGCACTTATGGATGCTCAAAACTTTGAGATGTATAACTCGAATTCATTGACGGGGTCTCTAGCCACTTATGAGATCAACTTAGAAGGCTTGAAGGTTGATGAAGAAAAGACCAAGAAAAAGAAAGAAAAGGGAATTGCTCTCAAAAGCCTAATCGAAGAAAAGAGCAATTAAGACTCAAGTAAGGATGACATGACTCTTTTTGCAAGGAAATTCAGTAAATTTCTAAAATTCAAGAAGAAGGGAGGTAAAAAGTTCCAAAAGATAGCTAAGGGATATTCACGTAAGAATAACATCATTTGCTATAATTGCAAGAAACCAGGTAACATTATGGCGGATTGCCCTTCAAAGGTTGAAGAGAAGAAGAAGGAAAAGAAGGAGAAATGGACAAACAAGAAGAAGGCTATGGTGGTTGCTTGGGGAAGTAGCAATAAAGATTCAAGCTCGGATGAGGAGTAAGAGGTGGCCAATTTTTGCCTTATGGGAATAGAAGATGAACAAGATAAGGTACTATCTTCTTCATCTTGTGATCTTTCTTTTTCTAGTACTTAATTACAATATGCTTTAAAGGAATTATATAATGAATTCCAGAAATTGAAAAAGGAACATAAAGCCTTGAAAAAGAAAATTCCTAGTGAGAATGATGCTTTTAAGATTGAGTACTTAAATGAACTCATAAATATTCTCATTAATGAAAGAGATGATCTTGTTAAGGAAAACCTTGATTTGAAAAAGAAAGTTGAGGATATGAATAACACATTGACTAAATTTGCGAATGGCAAAGATACTTTAGATAAGATTCTTGGGTCATAAAGGGGATTTTATGATAAAACCGGTCTTGGTTATACTGATACTCATTGTCATAAAAAGAGATGATAATGCATTTACAAAAGCAGCTTCTTCTCCTTCACATATTCTTTGTATGCGTTGTAATAGGACTGATCATATTTCACTTAAATATCCAAATAGATATAGGGTAGCTATCCAATACCCTAACACTCAAGGACCCAATGCCTAAATTCCAAAACAAATAGTGACAAATGGTTCCTAAATAGTGGATACTCAAGATATATGATTAGAAATCGAACCGAGTTTCCTATACTTAAGCCAAATAAATGAGGAAACGTCACATTTGGGGACAATGGTAAAGGCATGATCATTGGAGTTGGAAGTATTGGTATGACTCGTAATCTCATTATTGAAAATATCTTGCTTGTTGATAGTACTAAACATAATTTTCTGAGTATTGGTCAATTATGTAATTAAGGTTATAAAGTTGTGTTTGACAAATCACAATACTCAATTAATAGCATTGATGAGTTAAAGACATTTCTAGTTGGTAATAGACATAAGAATGCTTATATGCTTGATGTGCATAGTAAAAATCATATAGATATAAAAATATCTTGCATTTCAATGCCATTTTTCATCCCAAAGTCGGTTACACATGTGGCAGCAGAGAGAGAAAGAAAGAGAAAGATGAGTTTTGGGCCAAGAAACCTTAATTCTTATTGATAGATCATTCCATTTGACGATCTAAACATGGATTTGAGTTCCTCTATTTGCTTTTGCCATGTTAAGGTGATTCATTTCCATCGATGTTCGTATAGTAAGATTTCTAGGGTTTTGGTCTGGTGTCTTTTCGAGGAATTCCATACATATAATCACATGTGCGATTATGCTCTTACTGTATTGTGTTCAAAACCACAAGTTATTATGTGTCTTCATGCATGATTTGGTATTGCATGTTTTTGTGCCCTATTTGTGGGGTAGAATTTAATGATATGGTATAAACATAAGTTGGAATATAGCATATGAAAAGATGTTTAATTGGTAAATTGAGAATTGATAGATGTGAGATTAAAGGTGTTAACCTGTGAAAGATCGTATAATCGGATAAAATTAACATGTATTGAAATAATATAATTGTGGGTTACATTTAAAAAGGTAACGAGGATTGACCCTCTAATTTCCTACATTGCTTAAATAAGGTAACGATGATTGGCTGTATAATGTTATCATGTTTAGAGGGTGACAAGATTTAGTCATCTAAAGTTATGATGTTGATGGGTTGCAAGTGAAACTTAGAGTAGGGAAGACTATCTACTAAACCTTTACGTATAAAGTCACAGGGAGATGTATGCTCTGTGGTGTGAGTTTAAAATGTGAAACCTAAAAGTTATAAAATTGACATATATAGAGATGATGTGCTTTCTATTATGAGTATGTGTGTAACATCCCGAAAAATTTGCGGATAGATTTTTTGCGTTGATAAATAATATTATACGGGTTATATATTTTTCCTCCATCATAAATATCGTGTAGTAGCGTTTAGAGGTGGTGGATAATTTTTCGTGATCATGGTTTAGCCTCTAGAAAAATTTAAACGTGATTAAATATAAGTCGTCTTTATGAAAACAGTTTGGTTTTTTGGGCATATCTTGCAAACCGTAATTCCAATTGATGCCTACAAAGTTTTGTTGAAAAGCTATTTCAACCTTGTACAACTTTCGTGTTTTGACGAAAAGCTAATTCAAAGCGTAGAGTTGTCAAAATGGGGCCCAAAGTAGTTGGGTCATTGTAGTCAGCATTACCTGTGGGTCCCACTGCTTTTATTTAATTATAAAAATGTGTTTAACACATTTTTTTGTTACAAACCTACGTGAAGAAGAAGAAAACGTTAAAGGAAAGAGGGAAGAAAGAGGGAGGTCGAATTCGTGGAGCTCGGGCCTTCGTCTGTGGAAAATAAATATGTATTCGGACTCTACATCATACAAGGATCATTTTTATGTTAGTTTTTTTGCCTATATTTCTCGTTTATTTTTCCTCGGTTTGCATGCCGAGTTCGTTTGTCGAAATAAAGTTGGTGAACATGTTTATTACAACTCATAGATCACTTTTATGTATGGGTTCGCTATGATCTGAGATACGTTGGTAGATCAAATCAGGAATGGATTGCGATTACGCTTTTGCCCTAATTTTATCTTGATTAGTTGGTCATCTGACTTTGAGGTGAACAAATTTCTTACTCGATATCGCGATAGTTACGGGTAGGTATAATTTTTATCATCTTGTTATTTCGTTGACATTTTCTCTTTTTGCGAGCAAAATGAGAAGTTGGAATTAAAATTAAGAAATGTGTTCTTGATGTTGTATAGACCATTTTATTGTATAGGAGTGCAGATATTTGAGCGGCAGAGCTCAGTATTTTTGTTGGCACGAAAAGTGGCATTTCGGGTTTC
>MKEJ01021946.1:0-12874 GCA_001753735.1 Embelia ribes | reverse complement strand
TGGATGCATCATGCATATTTTTACAAGTTATAGTACCAAGGAACAAGAAATTGGAGAAATAATTAACTAAATAGTAATTTTCTATTTGTCTGTGGTTATTGATTAGGTAATTCTACTAAGAAAGCTGATTTATGCATCAACAGTCATGAATTGAAATTTGAAAATATATAATTCTTACGTAGTTAGGTTGTTTGCATGGAATATTAATTACAAGAAATAGATCAACTGAAAAAAATTGTAACCACATATTTGTATGGATGCTATTTACATAGATAAATCCATGGAAATAGGAACGGATTTAAAGATTTGTTAAGAGGGTTACGGCATCTTTACAGTTACCAAAAACCAACCAAATATTTAATATTTTAATGTAAATTATTATATGATTGAAGTATTCTGTAATAATGTTTTAGCCCCCATAATAATATATACAATTTTCACCATCCCAATTTGTGAAAGTGTATCGTCACGCCTTCACCGAGTGTAAGCTCGGGCATTGCATGAGGAGAGATTGTTTGGCCTTAAATTTTAAGGAAATACGTAAGTTTATTTTTGAATTAAAATTTTTTTAACGCATTCAAGTTAAGATTTTTAGTTTATTTTAATAAAAATAACAAATAAACTCAGTTTAAAACTTGAACAACTATGTTATCTAATATCTAAGTAAAATAACTGAAAATTTGAAATTTGTAAGTGCAACGAGTTTGTACAGCTTAACAAACGCCACGTATTTGACATTTAGGGGGCAACTTGGAGGTGCATTTAGCCTTGGTGGCTAACTTACAGCCCTTAATTTGTAAGGAAACATCACATGCTCTTTCCTTATCACTCAAGAGTATGTGTTCATCTGTTGCACAATTTCTCAATTTATCAAATCAAAAATAGGACCGTTACGGTAGGAGCAAATCGACCAACTTAAGCTATCAAACTGCAATGCCTTAAAAATTATGTCTACCAAATTAGGTCCCAAAATTTATCACACAATACTCATTACATCACAAACTTATTTCCCAATAGATTTTCTTATGGAACATTTATCGACATTTAAATCAAGAGATAATTGTTCCAGCTCTAGAAATTGACATTGAAAAATTAAAGTTATTTGCAATTGAACAAGCACTAATTAAAATCCAACAGGCATTCTTTATATGTGTCTAAGTGTCATATGTTAATCAATATCTAATTTCTTATTTATAAATTGACAACCGTCTGGAGAATTTTTGTATCTAACTTCTTGTTTGTGCATATATATATATATATTTTGGGGACTTGTAAATTTGAGTGAAAACTCTTCAATCACCATTAGTTTATAATGCTTATTTTAAAGGTTCAAAATCTTTAAAAGCCTTCATAAAAATAAGAAATTTTTATCCAAAGATTTTTTACACTCCCATTTTCCAAGGTAATTGCCTAAACATTAAAAATATATTTTTCACAAACTAAACACACTCCGAGTGTCATATAACTTTTCTATATCAGCCTGACTTAGACCAAGGAAAAGGACTACCTAACATTTTTTGCGAGGTGTTAGCAGGAAGAGTTCATTTTTATCTACAAAAATGGGAACAATTTTGTATTTTCATCTAAAAGATTTTGTTTTATTATTGCTAAAAATGGAATTCTCACCCTTATTCTTCTACAAGAAATATTAGACACTCTTCTCCACCCTTATTTGAATGACAAATGTAAATATTGTGTATGGTTCCTAAATATGCTTATTAGCATATGTTATGCATACAAATCGTTCTATTATAATAATAATAATAACAGAGATTATAAGAAAAATGTTATTTTCATAAAAAAAAATTAACTTGATTTCCTTATCCGCTGACGTAATAGGAAAAAATTTAAATTCAATCATCAATGAATATATCTAAAACCAATTATATATAAATATTTATTTTGTGACATCAGCGATAACTAAATGGGATAGATTTTTTCTGGTATCACATTTTTCTAGACGGAAAATATCTCATCCTTAGTTTAGACAACCATTGGACCCATCTCATATGGGCTTTAAGACATTTGTTATGCAACTGGACCAAAGTTTTTTTTATCATTGGTGGGGCCACGTAAAATTTTAAACCACTTTTTGTCACCCTTGAAAGCAATACATGCATGCTACTGTTTGTTTGGCCCACTAATACTTTTTGCTTTCAAAAGTGTCCATTAAGTTCATCCCCATTCTGGTTGGCTCTTTGTTTTCTGGGGAATTTTAGAGGTATTTACACTCCATATATTGTGGGTAGCACAAATAAATCTTAGAAAAGTAGCTGCAGCTGATAAAAAATTTACGATACAGATTTTGCCAACACTACATACAGTCCCACACTATTGCTACTATATAAACTAGTACTCCTATCTAAGAAGGGTTTGGACAAACTATTTATTGAAATAAGGACCGAAATATCACTAAAATCGCTTGTGAACATCGACGACCCCTTTAGCTATAACATTTCTACCTAATTGTTGAACTAAAAATATACACAGAAATGAGGTGCAAGTCGAATAATATTTTACCGATTTCCAATTATAGTTCGTTTTGGTCGCTTCTATAGTCTTTACATAATATTCATGTATGCCTGATATTTCTCTCCTCTTTTCCTGCTCCGATGATATCGTGTTTTACTCTGAAAACAAAAAGGATATCACACAAATTGATTATGAGTTATTGTTATATATGAAAAGTAGTTGCATTTTTCTTCATAAAAAAACCAATAATACACCCTTAATTCAATTATATTCATTTATAGAAAATGAATTGTGTCCTAACAAATTATCACCCAAGTGACTTTTTAAAAAAAGTGGGTAGAGTTTTGCTCTATATATACTGTATGCGTAATTTTTTTTTTTATATTTTCTAATAGCTAGATGAGTTTTAGAGGGGAATAGTGATCCATGATCCCCTATCACGAGTGGTTGCACCTTATCAATTATAAGTTGGATACTCTTTGTAGGAGAATTATTTTTCTTGTAAAATATAATAATTATTGTATTTTGAGGATAAAATTACAAATTTAGAACAATATACTATCACTATTTTTAATTAAAATTAATTGTAGTAAATTATTCTCATTTTATAGTAATTTTATTATCAAAATAAAGTAATTTAGTATAAATAAAAAATCTATATGTTACAAGAAATTTTTTTTCTTGAGATCATATCCTATTTCTTCCATAGTAATGTTATACGTGGGTTATGGTTCCCATAAAAAAAAAAAAAAATCTTAGTCGGTTTCTTTGAAGTTGGTTCAAGCTCGTATCTAAATATGTGGCTAGGAAAGAAAATTATAACTATTAGCGAATATTTTTCTCATATTATATAAATATTGTATTATTTGTAATTTTCTTTCACAATTGTTATGGGCCCCACAAAGAAATCTTAATATTAAAGACTTATTTTAAGTCGATCTCTTTGAAGTTTCAAACTCTCGTATGAAATATATGACTACTTTTTAGTTTAAAACATTCTGAGCCGCAAGAAAATTATAGCTTTATTCTTTCAAAATAATGTTATGGGCCCCATAGAGAAAATCTTATATTGAAGATTTTTTTAAGTCGATTTCTTCGAAGTCAGATTCAAAAAGTTCATAGCATTCTGTTAGCAATTATTTCATTCATAGTATACAAATATTGTACTATTTATAATTCTCATTTATATTGTCAAAAAGTACTAATCTTTACTTTGTACATTAAACTCGAATATAAAACATTAGTGAGCTGAACTACATATATTTATTTTTTAATTTACTTTTATTATTATTTTTTATTACTTTTATGTTGGTGAACTGATATATCAATCTTGGAGTAAGTATTTTTTTTTGAATTTCACACACAACCATTACGTGTTCATTGACCAGTCGTTCTAAAGGACAAGTTGTACACATTAGGGATGACATTGTAATAGGTATGTCATTTTTTTAACAACCACTACTTATTTTAATTGTTTACATTTTGATTAATTGCTTTTATTTTTCTTTTTCAATTCACCATTACTTCCATTTATTTCATAAAAATTAATAGTCGAAAATATCTGCTACTCAGATTCATTTGACATTTCAACCTAAAGTTCTAATAATAGCTATGAGAAGCTAATTTTCTTAAAAGCGTGGCTTAGTGATTATGAGTTTTGGGTGAGCCAACCTTTTCAGCAAGTAATTTGAAAGGACTTAACTAATATGATGAATTGAAAATTTTGATAGTACATGATAGTTAATTGGAAAAGTCAAAGCATATGGTGATTATTTGAAAGAATTTTTAATATATAGTGGTTAATTTTATTTAACCCTAATAATTTCTATTTTCCGTGGCTAAGGGCAAATTTGAATATATGTTGAGCATCATTAATGTTAAATTATGTAAAAGAGAAATATATATATATATAATATATATATATATATATATATATATAATTCTTATTGATGTGATATTGCAGAAACACAAGGAAATAAATATGAAAATATAATCAAATCAAATAAAATCATAATTTAAATTAATTACAACCTTACCATTTTAGTTAACAATAATTAATAACTTAATTCTTCAATACTTTTTTTTTCTTTATACTCCCTTTAGCATATATAATCTTCAATATTCCCACTCAAAAAGAGCATATAGTGACGTCAGAATGTCATATTACGAATAAGATGATAGCGGTCACGAGTTGCAAATTCGGTGCTTTCTTCTCGTGAAAAAAGTGATGGAGAAATAAATAATACATAGATAATAGAATAAGAAGAAATAAATTAAAAAAAACGAAAATGACTAATTTGGGATCTCCTTCATTGACAGTCAATTTGGGATTTTCGTCTATCAATGACCAAATTGGAATCTCAATCACTCAAATTGAAAATAAAAATAGTTTGATAGAGAAAATAAAAATAGAAATAAATTAACTCAATTAACGGATTGTATGAAATTTTAGAGAGGTAATTTGAAATATAATGGTCATAATAGCATAATAATTATGTTATTTGTTCAGGGAGACATGTTGATTGATGGTGGAAAATAATAAAAATATGGCAAATGGTTATTTTATTATGCCCAAGTTATGAAAATAAATAAATAAATAAGTAGGGTGGGTGGTCTGTTGCAATCGGTCCATAATAAAAATTTCCTTCTCTCAATTTTCAAATTTCCTTATTTATTTGGTCTGTTCCTAAAATTATGGGAGCAAAATCCTATTCCTTTAATTATCCCCTCTAGCCTTCCTTATCAATGGATTTTAACATAAATCAACCCTCGTCTATGTCATGTGGTAAAAGAAATTTGCCAAATGAAGAAAGGCAATGCATATATGAATTTTCTTTTAAAACAAAGCCATAAAGGAAAATTACCAAACGACATTATTTGCAACACCATGAA
Organism: Embelia ribes; assembly: GCA_001753735.1. Classification (NCBI taxonomy): domain Eukaryota; kingdom Viridiplantae; phylum Streptophyta; class Magnoliopsida; order Ericales; family Primulaceae; genus Embelia; species Embelia ribes. Next base: position 7,510 of record MKEJ01021946.1, on the reverse strand, counting down.
GCACTTATTTATATCTAGAAATACAGTTGTACAAATATGGTGGCAAGCACAACAACATATAATCAATGGTATGATGGTTGATGTTTCATCACGATGCATGGTCAAGTTGGGCGTAAGCGTATGCATGCTGATTCGAGTAAGATTTACGAGATTCCATTGAGTTCTTGAACTAATATCAGATCATTAGCTACAACAATGCAAATGAAGAAATCAAAAGTCCATAATCTTGTGAAAGAGTGTTTCATCAAGCCACATAAAAATGCTATCAAATTGTATTTGACTGAAAAAATAAGAAGAAATTGTTGCAATTTTGTTTGTCAATGCTTGATTTCTCTACACTTTATAGCAATCCAGTGTTCAAAGATATGCATAATGTGGTTCATATCAACGAAAAATGGTTTTACATGTCCAAAACGTCGGAAAGATATTATTTGTCGTCCGATGAAAATGAACCCTTGAATTCCTGCAAAAATAAGAAGTTCATTTCCAAGATTATGTTTTTAGCAGCTGTAGCACGTATACGATAGGATCAGTTCGGCAATGAATTATTTTCTGGAAATTTTGATATATTCCCACTTGATTATAAGGAAGCCGCAAAGTGTAAAAGTAAGAATCCATCTCAAAAAGCACCGAGTATAATAGATGAGCTTATTGAAGTCGTAGATAAGTCTTTTTGAGAGTATCCATCTTAGAGTCTAAATCATGTATTCTTGTCATTGCAAATATGCATGATGGAAGTTATAAAGGTAAAAGGAGGGATTAATTATAAAGTTCCACATATGGGAAAAAATTCATTAGAAAGGGTCGATAGTTTGCCTCTACAAATTGCTTGTGATGCCACATTAGTGATAGATGTTATTGAGCATTTAGGCAATGCTCAAAATCAAACTTAAAATGAAGATGAAGATTGACATGAAGTTAACAAATTTTTGTTTGTCAATGTTCTTCTTTTCTTTCTTTCTTTTGGTGTTAATTTGGAAAGTGAAATGTAGGGCTTGAATATTCTCAGTTTTGTCACTACATTTTGAAAATGTATTGTAATTATTCCTATTTTGGTTTATAGCCAAATTTCAGATGAATATGTTAATGTTAAAAAATGTGATATTTAATTGGAAAAAAAAAAAAAGGAAATTGATCATATTTTTGGGTGCATTTAGGCTCACTGTGATTGCTGCCTCTCTATAGATCCTTGGAAAATTTTGTAAATGATCCTTTGTGTTTGGGGCATTTCCACACATTAATGTTTTAGTCAAAGTAGGAGCTAATGGAGTGGTTGAGTCCATATGCTAGGGCATTATTTTTGGCTTATTATGCATACTATTTTGTGAATATAGTTGCTACTCCTAATTTCATTTTTTGGAGTACTTTTGTTTTGGCTGAATTTGATGTAATGTTGGGCTTAGATTTGGACAAAAAAAAAGAAGTTCTTTTAGCAAAAAAAAGAGAAGACATGTCCTACACAATTGATTTGAGAGTTTGTGCACATAGAAATTTGTAAATAAAAAATAATTTATTCTATTATGTCTTTAGTAAAGGGGCAAAATTTGTATTTACATCCATATAGCCATAAATGGTAGTTGACTGTCCAATTATTTTTGGACATCCCAAATAGAAAATGTGTCCAATTATTTGTGGACGGGGAGAAAAGTAGGATAATATATATATAAAGTTGATAAGTATTGCACAATAAGACAACAAAATCAAATCAAACCTTTATAATGATAATCTAATCAAATTAAATCAATCTAAATAATAACTAGGAAACATAAATTTTTTCCTAGAAACTAAATGAATAAAATCAAATTTAATATTACTCTTAACCCTACCCCACAAGATGAACATAGAGTGAAGGGTAATGTTCATCTTGAATATGAATATTTATAGCTTCACACTCCGGAATCTTCAATCTTCAACTAATAAGTTAGACTTTGCATCGAAAAAAAAATAAGGAAAAAATAAAGTTTAGAAACTGATAGTAATACGACTCAAAGTTATTCCAAATATAACTAGTAATAATAATAGATAGGGCATCGATAACAACACAATCAATAAAAGCCTCACCAACAATAGATCTATATGGGTAAATCATGATCACCTGTTGTAGTTCGAAGTGAGTAAAACAAGTAACAATTATAATTAGATAGCTAATAATAAAATGACCAATAAGAAACTGCACCTATGATACATTGAGGTAGATAATTTTAATAGTGCATAATTAATAATTATTTTTGGATTAAAGATTAAATAAATAAATAAGGATAAAAAGAAGGAGGTTTTAAACTCTTATTATTTTTTATTATGAGAATTAAAGAGAAAACAAATATGGTGGGTCGTCGATTGCAACCAATTCAAGTGGCATTTCTTGCAACCGATAGACAATAGGCACTGGTTTTAGGTTCTCCGGGTACAAGGATAGTTGGATATGGTATAATGTTAAATTATATAAAAAAGAAATATAAATGAAGAGAAAGAGAATTCTTATTGATATGATATTGCAAAAACCCAAAGAGATAAAGACAAAAATATAATAAAATAATAATTTAAATTAATTACAACCTTATCATTTTTCTGTGCCCAAAGTTAATAATAATGACAAATCTTAATCATTCAATACTTTTTTTTTCCCCTTCTTTTTCATACTCCTTTAGCATATATAATCTTTAATAATTTGAGCATTCACACCTGTCTTTCTCAAGAGTCTTTCTCTTTCTCAATTGAAAAAGGAAAATGTGAAAGGATAGAGAAATTAGTCAGATATGATGTTTTTATTTTCAGAAAATTTCCTAGAAATGAAAAAACTAAGTTTATCTAGGAAGAATGGTATCATTCACCATTTCTCTATTAAAAAATAATTATTTTTCCCGCCAATATATGAAAAATAAATCAACATATCGGAAAAAAAAAATTTAATTTCATATTTGTATATTATTAAATTAATTATGTAGGAAATTTACTTTAAAAAGGCTAAAAATTATTAATTTTTATTTTATAAGATAAATAAATTTCTACGAAATGAGATTCTAAAATTTAATAAAAAAGGCCCGTGCAATGCCCTTGGTACTTTTGAAGCTATTGGAGATGTTGATGCACATAATCAATAACTTAGATATTTTTTTTTTTTAGTCTTTAAGATTTTTTTTAGATAGATTCAGTTTAAAAATTTCAGCATTTTAAGGCCAGAACAGTAAATTAAAAAAAAATAAAAAATCACCTTATAAAATGAGTTGACTAATACAGTGCCTCTTTTAAACAATAATAAAACATAAAAAATTTAGGTTAAAGAGTCAACCAAACAATCCGTACAATTATAGTACATGCATTTTAATAAATCAAAAATCAACATAATCTTTGTAAAATAACGAGTCAATGACTTCAAGGGGTAAGTAATTGCTTTTGAAATCGGTGTAGTGAAATGAGAATGTTTTAATATACCGAAGAAAATTAAAAACAATAGTAACAAATAAACAAGACCACATTTATAAAATTCTAACAAGTTTTGCAATTGATTTTTGTCATTGCAAGTCAGTATCAACTATGGGTATTTAATTTTTTCACGACTTCCCTTCATTTTGAAATGAATAGATTAATGCAACAGAATTTATGAGATCATTAAATAATTTTAATTTAATAAAAAATAAGTATATTGTATCTAAATATTCTTAATTAAAGCTTAAATTGCATAAAAATATTTAATATTTAATTAAGATAATACGAGTAAAATTGAAAAAATAATTATTCTCCAGCGTCAATAAAAAGGAATGAGAAAAGTCCTCTCAACTCCATTGTCCCTATTCTTACTTTCCATATTTAAAATTGACTTCTCTTATTGAGAAATAAAAGGAACAATTTATCATTTGCCTTATTTAATTGAATTTAATCTGTATTTTTAAAACACTTTTTTCCATATACCATAAAGGATGTATCAGCAAAAACTCATTAAATTTCCAAAAATTAATCTGACTATTATTAATAAGGACAAAAGGAATATTAATTTTAATTATATTAAATTATCTGTTGACAGAGCAAAAAAATTTCAAGCCACAAAACTAATGGCATTCCCAAGTGCGAAGTTGACAAAACAGTAATGAAAAAGATCATGAAATTAATGCTTCCTTATCCAACATGACTTTTTCTACTAATAACAAAATAGGATTGAAATTATGTCCTTTTCAACGGTCCAGTCATGTTATTTTAAATAATTTATAACAATAACTACCAACCGAAATTTATTTAGAATTATTTTATATAAATAATATTTTGTATTGGTACTAAGAAATGTTTTTTTCTTTTTATCTCTAAATAAAATTTGAAAAAAATCTTTATAAATTAAATTGATTTATCATACAAATTATTTTGGAAAAAAATAAAAATTTTAAAGACATGATAGGAAACTAGATAAAAAAAAAAAGGAGGGAGTTTTAATCCCAAAAAATAAATAAATCCCCCCCAGAACTAATTATTATTTTTCTTTCTCCATTAAAACCCTCCTCTGTTTTTTACAGCTCCTCTGCTTCAATGATGAAACCTCACCACCAAATCTCTCTCGTCTCTCTCGTCTCTCTCCTGCTCATCTCTCTCCGACCCACTTCCCCAATCGACCTCCTCTATAATGGGTTTCATCTCTCTGATCTCTCTCTCTACGGAATCGCTCAGGTTGAATCTAGAACCTTAACCTTGACAAACCGCACCAGTTTTGCTATTGGAAGAGCTTTATACCCTACAAAAATACCCACTAAGGATCCCAAAACATCGAAAGTTCTTCGGTTTTCGACCTCTTTTATCTTCTCCATGGCCCCTTTTGAAAACACTCTCCCGGGCCACGGGATAGTGTTCTTGTTTGTTCCCTATACCGGGATTCAATCGGCTAATTCGGCTCAAAATTTAGGGTTTTTGAACCGGACGAATACCGGGAACTCGTCGAATCATGTTTTCGGGGTGGAATTTGATGTTTTCAAAAACGAGGAGTTCGGGGATATTAATGACAATCATGTTGGGATTGATGTAAATTCACTAACATCTGTGGCTTCTTATGATGCAGGGTATTATAAGGATGATGATGAGTTATCACTTGAGGAATTGAAGCTCAATAATGGTAAAAATTATCAAGTTTGGATTGACTATGATGATTTTATTATCAATGTTACTATGGTTGTTGTGGGGATGAAAAGGCCTAATCGGCCGTTATTGAGTGTTCCGATTAATCTTTCTCAAGTTTTCGAGGATGAGATGTATGTAGGTTTCACTGCGTCGACTGGTAAATTAGTCGAGGCACATCGGATTTTGGGTTGGAGTTTTAGTAATTCGAATTTTTCGTTAAGCGAAGCATTGATAACTAGTGGTTTACCGTCTTTTGAGCTGCCTAAAGATTCGATTTTTCAATCAAAAGGGTTCATGGCGGGTATAACAGTGGGGATTTTCTTGGTCGTCATTTCTTGTGTTGTGCTGGCTTTGGTTTGGGCTCGGAGAGAGAGAAGGAAAGAGAGGGTACGAGAAGAAATGGAGGATTGGGAGTTTGAGTATTGGCCTCATAGGATAGCTTACAAAGAAATCGAAGTGGCAACTAATGGATTTTCGGATGAAAATGTGATTGGAAGAGGAGGAAATGGGAAAGTCTATAAAGGAGTGATGCAAGGAGGGGTCGAGGTGGCGGTGAAGAGAATCTCTCACGAGACGAGTAATGGTATGAGAGAGTTTTTAGCGGAAATCTCAAGCATTGGAAGGTTAAAGCATCGAAATTTAGTTGGGTTAAGAGGTTGGTGTAAGCAAGAAAAGGGAACATTCATTTTGGTGTATGATTACATGGAAAATGAGAGCTTGGATAAGAGGATATATGATTGTGACGTCAAAAAAATGTTGGGTTGTGAAGATAGGATTCGGGTTTTGAAAGACGTGGCTTCAGGGGTATTTTACTTGCACGAGGGTTGGGAATCAAAAGTGTTACATAGGGATATCAAGGCAAGCAACGTGTTACTAGACAAAGAAATGAGTGCAAAATTGGGTGACTTTGGATTAGCCCGTATGCACGACCATGGCCAAGTGGCGAGCACGACTAGGGTCGTGGGGACGATTGGGTACATGGCCCCTGAAGTGGTTCGCACAGGCCGGGCCTCAGATAGAACCGATGTTTTTGGTTTCGGTGTTTTAGTTTTGGAAGTAATGTGTGGGAGGAGGCCCATAGAGGAAGGTAAACCGCCTTTGGTTGAATGGGTATGGGAATTGATGAGCCGAGGGGAATTGGGTCAGGCCCTAGATGAGAGATTACGTGCTAGAGGCGGGGTAAACGAGGAGGAAGTTGAAAAGGTGTTGCATTTAGGGCTTTTGTGCTCGTATCCTGACCCGGGGTCTAGGCCGACGATGAGACAGGTGGCGAAGATTTTGGAAGGGAGGGTCGAAGGGGACGAGTCCGAAACCGAGGATATGGATGTACGGTTGCTTGATAGAAGGAAATCAAGGGAGATGTGGTCTGAATACACACATAGTTTCCAAAAGAATAGCTCACACCCAACATTTGAGCAAATTAGAAACTCTATTTCATCTTCAATGTCCCTATCTTGGTCTGATACAATTCTTGTTGGCAGGTGATTGTTGTAAATCATTGAGTTGATTTTTGAGTTTTTGTTTTCTTAATTTGGTTCATTGGATTGGTTCATAGTACATTGATATGTTTTTCTAAGTGAGACAAAAAATTAAAGAGCACATGTTGGGGTGGTGGTTGGATCTGAAGAATGGTTTTCTATGAGTTCTTTTATTGGTGTTCCATTTGTTTTGCTTTGTTTCATTTGATGTAAATACTAACTTTTTGCATACCTAGAGAATGTTACAGAAAATATTATTATAATTTTGTTCTAAATAGAGATTGTGCACTCTATTTTGAGTACACTGATGTGTAGAAAATTAAGTCAAGAAATTTTACAAATACCCATACCGTTGCGTTCGTATTTTGATCTTTTTCCTAAAAATAGGATGAACGTACCTGATGTAGCTTGTCGATAGCGTGAATCTTTTTTATATTTTTAATATCTTATTATGTGCACCAATTTTGTTCTATAGGGACCCAAATAAGGCAACAATACATCTTTAATGGGATGCTTTTAGTAAATGATTGTGTCATCACCATGCTAATTTATTTGGAAACAAAACTTGTTTGGTTACAGTTTTAAAATAAAAAGTTTGATGCATTCGTAATTCCATTTTTTTGATCAAAATAGCAAAAGCGCTTAAATTAAAAGCTGGACAACAAAACACAGTTCAATTTTTCAAAAAATAAAATAAAATTTGAGCCTTATAGATGTAACAAATACTAAGTACCGATTGAATTTGAGTTAGGTGAAGAGTTTGGCAGGGAACATGGTTTACATATCTTTAACATAAACGCAACTTACTTTCCAGGTTGGAAAGCATTATATTGTCCATTGAAATTGCAAGGTAACTTAGAAAACACCACATGTTTTTCTGACAAAATAATTAGTACTTTATATTGTCAAGTAAATGTTTTTTTTTTTAAAAAAAA
>MKEJ01021940.1:0-11244 GCA_001753735.1 Embelia ribes | reverse complement strand
TTGGATTTGAGATTAGATACTGGTAACACACACGCAACTCCGGGTCTCGGGGGCTTGGGATTCGGGGGCGCGACACCACATAATAAATTTGTATGTAAAAGTATGAAATATTTTTGTACGAAATAGTGGTACAAAAAAATGTGAAAAATATGTTGGCTTTAAGATGTATGTTCTGAGAAACTACAAAAATTTGTGACTATGGAGACTTTGTTAATTCAATAATATTTGATAAAAAATATGCCTTAGTATTGTGAAGATAATCCAAAATTTTGCACTTTTGAGCTAAGACTTGCTTCTATGAATTTACGAAAATAACATTTAGGAAGAATGAAAATTTGAGCCTAGACTGACTCCTCTAAACTCATAAAAATAAAATTTGATTATTGAACATATTTTGGGGGTCCGAAAACTAGTCTCCCTTTTGGTATTGAATTTTGGTCGGGTCTCATAAGGGACTTAGGTTTAGAAGGGCACCCACCAAAAAATCTTTATGCATAAAGTCTCGGGTATCGTATTCTGAATTTTTTGTATTTCCCAATATAATATTACAACCGGGCTAAGAGTTATGTAAGGATATTTGTTTGTGATGTTTTGGTTGTAAAATTATGTGCTAAGTTTGTTACTTTCGTACAATATATATTGTATTGAATATTGTTCATCACTAATCCCATCTACCTTTATTTATTAAATGGCACTTCACAAAGACATTGCACCAGGCACATAAGAAGTATTAGCTAAAGCAGTGATCAAAGCAACTCCTTAACGGGGTTCGAAGCAATAGTCTATTAGTAATAGTGTTGCAAGTTGACAGTGGTATCAATATTTTGTGTAAAAAGTGTGATCAGGTATTTTGTAATGCACCAAACCATTTTTACTCAAAGTTTACCAAATCCAAGGTTCATATATTTTAACCTTTTGTAAAAACATGTACTTTGTAATAACATATAGTTTTTGTTGTTAACTATTGAATAGTAATACTACGTGGTGAGGAAGTTAGCATTGTGGGTAACTTCGGTTGTGTCCTTGTGTAAAAAGAAATTAATATACTATTTTTCTAAAACTCACATGTCCGGGTCCTCCGGGATCCAGAGGCATGATAGTCTCTTAACTCCTTAAATAATACTAAGGCTCAGTTTGGTAAAAGAATTTTTCGCAGAAAAGTGTAACTAAAGTAAATTCTATTTATAAAATATCATGCATGGAAGAATAATATTTTTTTATCACATTTTTCTTCGAAAAATCCTTACTAAACATAGCGTAAACATATCAGAGAGTGTGAGGTTCCGACCTTCATTTGTGTGCGCTTGTTTTGGAACCAAAACTTGACTTGAGAAGGCGCCAATCCCAACTCAAGGCTCATTGCCTTCCTCTGCTTATCATCAGGGTGGGGGCAGTTCTTGAAATAGCTAAAAAACCACACACACACACACACACACAAAATAATAATAATAAATAAATAAAATAAAATAAAATAAAATAAATATGATTGCTACTAGTCTTGATTAAGTTGAAAACGAACTCCATAGTGTTTTCTTAACAATTAAGGACATTTAAAGTATTCGGTTACTTATGCTTTAAGTTCTTTGAAAAAGTATAACACCATTAAAAAACAAATTGCTATAATTACAAAATAACTAAGAATGTCTCTATTACATATCAATATTTAAAAATATATATATTTTTGTAAAAATTAATAATATTTTCCACAAACTTTGGGCAACTTACGTTTCAAGTTCTTGGATCTGGTAGTCAGTGTGGCGGTGGTAGCGCTTCCTCCTGTGTCCGCCTCTTGTATTGTTCTGCTCATCTCCCGAGCCGCCACCATCACTGTCAACAATGCTTTGGTCGATTGTAGGGTTCATAAACTGGGTGCCCATCACCTCATACGGACCCTGTCAATGAAAAGAAAGCACAATTTGCTCGACAGTGTATAAATTGAAGCATTTGGAAAATGTATTCTTTCTTCTGGAAATGTAAAGGTTGAAGAGATATAATATGGAGTTTAAATCAAGGTTTCAATTAAAGGTAGTTGCTGCTCTACTGCTAACATTTGCAACATAATGGTTTTGGATATATAGGCCATACCATAACAGTTGCAGAAATTGTAATTGCAATTTTTTCAATTTTGCTCGACTCATTAAAATTGCATTGTAAGACTGTTTATATTGTAGATTTACTTTCTTAATAGTTTAATATATATATATATATATATTTTTATCATTCTCAAATTAGATTTTATCAATATTCTAGAAAAAAAATTATGAGTTAATAACATTTGTAACATACTTTGAATTTCATTCTAGCCGCTACATATCGATTGCAATAGCAGCCGAAACCATTACATAATAGCATTATCATTACAGGTTTGGTTGAGTGTTTAAAACCTTGTTTCAAACAAATATGTACATGAATTTGAGTATAGATGAAAGTAGTAGTGGTAGTGGGGGATGTAAGGAAATAGGAGCAAAGTCATTATAAGATATTCCAAATTAAGAAAATTTAAAATATTTAACTCCCAGGGTTTGTATATATAATTATGGGAAGAGACTACAGTACAAAAAAGTGGTATCAATATATAAATATATAAATATCACTCTACAAATAAACTAAAAATCATTGCAAAAAATCACTTAGGAAAACTAATACCATTTTTCAAAATTTTAAACCAACTTAATCTAAGGCTCATATTTTAAAAAAAATATATATATGGTCATGATTGACTTTTGTATTAATAAAATAAATTATTTTCTTAAATGAAAGTCGGATACCTCGTAAAAATGTGCGGTCATGATTAGGTCTAGTATCAATACAAGTATATTTTTTATGCATGTAAGTTGGCTCCCATAGTTTCGGAAATTGCTACAATACTGGAATGAAAATCTTGAATTGAAACCATAATTAATTCTTATATATTTAAAAGTTACCACCAGATATTATAAATGTTATGTTTTGCCAAAAGAAATTTGAAATGACATTGATAAGTAAGTTTTGATAAATAAGAAGTAAATTATTTTGAATATTCACCGGTAAATTATGTTATCAATACCAAAGTTGTAATTTTTATAATGATTAGGAGTAATTATGCGAGTATTTATAGTAAATGTTTAACAATAATTAATAACTACAAAATTCTTATATTTAAGTGGTTCCCATTATCTTGGACCAAAGGTTTTAAATATCGTCCGTTACCGTTACGTAACAGTTTTGGTCAACACTGCTACCGTTATGGACCGATATATAAGCGAGAATAAAATTCTCGTCCGTATCGGCCGAAACCATTACGTATCAGCCGTTACGGTATCATATCGATCCATATTAGTTGTTACAGCGTTACAATCCGTTATAGGTTGTTACAGTCTTACAAAATAAAAAATCAACAAAATTTTTGTAAAGATGAAAAAAATTCGTGGCTCCGATTTCCGTTACCATTATGCTACGGGCGTTGAGGTTCGAAACTGTTGCACCGCCATCGTTACCATTATCATAACTGACACCGTTATTAAAAACCTTGGTTTGGATCAACATTCTATTTATCAATCATACTTTCATTCATAATGGCGATAAAAAAAAAAAAACTAAAACAGGAAATAGAACAGAATCAGGAAACGTGAAGAGACATTGGTAAAAATAATCGAATTATGGTATATGACTCAACTTGAAAATCGATATACTGCATTAAAAATATACGTTATTACAAAGATATATGCATATATATAAATAAATTATGCGCCAATGACTGTAACAATCGAAACTATGGTAGCCAAATAGAATAATTCTCGAAACCATGGGATACACATTGTTAATATAATTAACCGAATATTTTTTGTTCAGCTCAAAATATCTGTAATTTTGTTGGGCCCCACCCAATAATCTATGGTTTTGGTTCATTTTGGTTTTGCCGTCTACAAAATTTAAACCAGCTCAAAATTTAAATAAAAACCAGTGATTGTGATATTCTTTAAAAGAATTTCTTATTTAATTTTTTTGGCAAAATCTACTATTTAATTTCATCAGCTAGTTTAAAAATCAACGGCTGAGATACTATTTACACGGGGGATAAAATACCACTCCGTTTTCTAAATGGAATACCAGTTTCACATTGTATTATCATTTATCTGATTATAAAAGAACATCATTTGCCATGTATATATATTTTCTTAGGTAAAGCAGTGGTAGTTGTTATTATTGAATACGAGCCGCTATATCTTAGTTCAAGCGCAACGGTGAGCGGAACAAATAGTTTGTTCGGCATACTGAAATTTAAAATTTAAAAGTACCAGCAAAATCAATACTGTTACATTCGTTCTCAAACTAATACATCATACTCGTAAAATTGATGAGTACAAACTTTGGCACGCTTTTATATTTGATTGGAACATACACCCATACAGTCGTAAAACGAAAGTCGCACACCTAGACTCGAACCACGCAGCATAACTCCGAAAAAGCACTAGTTAATTCACACTTGAAAACTACTAACCGAAAAGCTTTTTTTTTTTTTTTTAATTTACTAGACTAGCGAAGAAAGAACAACGAATGTGCCAATTTTATCTTGAGGTCCCAGAGCTTATCTCTAACTTAGAACCATATTCGAACAACAACAGTATGACAAGGCCGCAAACTAGTCTGACTTGAGATCAACGGTATTAAAGCTGTCGTATGCGTCTCCATTTTGTAGCCCGTTGCTTTTTCCTTCCCCTTTCAACTGCAATAGTCGATAAAAATTAAGCATAAAAATGCATACTTACACTTCATGCATATATATGTTTTCCCTTCCCACTTTCTGTTGAACTTCAACTTGTTATCGTTTGCGTATCTTTCACTTTATCCACATTCAGTTTAAAACCCATGGCTCACGATTTGCTAGTTAGCATCAGCTATAAATTTTCCATGAAGAGCTTAAGGCGTTTTCATTCATATACAAGAAATGATGCAATTCTAATTACATAGATATAGCATGTATTGTTATCCATGAACAATGAAGACTTCTCGTAAAACTAAACATACGTGGGACTTAAATACGCCTAACTAGGCTATTTATTGAGGCTAGCATCTAGACAGTAACAAATCAAAACCGTGTCTATTTATGTACACTTAGTCGATCTGCAAACAAAGGCACACACACATTTCCGTTGGCAATGTAAAGTTAAATTGCAAATTAGGAAAAGCAAATGTAATCTTCAAAAAACTCTGCATAATGGTAAAAATTCCTAATCCATGCAGATTAATGCCATACAGTAAGTAACTAAAACCTGTCAACAATCCAGATCTAATTCAGAGACATAAATGGCCAAGCATTTTCTAGGATGGGAGCGCAGAATGTTAAGACGATGGGCAGCAATTTACCTGCTTGAGAAGCTTCTTCTGATACCGGTAACCCTGAATAAGATAATTGCAAAGACAAATCTATCAACATTATAACCAGTTTTAATGGAAAAAAGACTTCAGAAAAATTGATAGATAAATAGAAACCTTATCAGTTCCGTAGATGTAATCACAGTACGTAAATACGGAAGCAAAGTTGCTCTGGCTTTGCCCACCGACGTAATGATGGTAATCATGGTGTTCTGCTCCACCGTAGAACGGAATGTATTTTGTAGGAAACCAAGGAAAGTCATACCTGCAGGTAGATTACACACAGATGCTTTGTGATCTTAATGCTCCCTACGGTCATTCTTTTTTCTAAAAAATGAAAAACAAATAAATAAAAGAAAATTTGTGGAACTCCTAGTGCTCCTATATATGCCAAGAGTCAAGACTGATGTCGGGTTCTGATATGCAGTCATAATGGTTTCATTTCAAATGTGTATATACTTTTAATTAAAGCGCAAATGACCACAAGGTGCGAAAATCCGAAATCAAAGTTCATAGTACTTATTGCCTTTCAAAAGAAAAGTTGTCCTGAGTCCAGATTATCGATAACGAATGCAAGACATAGACGTTCAAAAAGAAGGGAAGTGTTAGTTGATGTGCTATCATCTCAACTAATAACCTAATATATTTGGGAGTGATGCATTATAATATTTACTTCAACTGGGAGAACGAGAAGGTATAATCCACCTAATCAAATAAGTGGAGAAGCTATAATATCACTTCCACTTCCTGTTGAGGGAGTTGATAAGCAAAATTCTGTAGATACAAGGTTGTTATGAGGTCCACCTAAAATAGAGGCAGATATGAAACCGTTTCAACACCTTACAATAAAATGTCATATGACATAGGCATGCGGGAGGCGCTCTGGCTATTTTGTGATAAACCATATCTGTCTAGTTTACCGCATATACTGTGCCACACTGCGTTATCCTGTTACTCAACTATATACGGTTGACATGAATTCCACTTGGTACTCAACTCAAGTAGCCCATAATTTGGGTTTGGTTACGATGACTTCGTTTTTGGCCAAGAGTACCGAATGACATTTGTTTAGAAACAACCCATATCCAGGGACATAACTAAAATTTTACTAGGGGGGCTGCAACACCTCCAAATTTTTAAGTGTTAAAAATTTTAGTGCTAAATCATAAGTTTAGTATTAAATTTTATTGTAAAAATTTAAGATATGCAGGTTCAGCAAACCCCATAAACTTTCTACGAGATTTTCTAGTCCCGGCCCCGCCCCCGTCCATACCACTCCTACACACAACTCAGTTTTCATTTTGCGTGCCAAAAAACTCTGAACTGACTTTATCTCATTTTGGCTAGTGCTACCATCCTTACAGCTCTTTAATTCAATCATCATTATACCTATCAAAAAATGTTAATCATCTTTATGTATTTACTCACATCAACCTTTTTAGTTTCAATGTACTCATTTTGTCCATTCATTAGTTTCTTGGCAGACAAAGATTTGTCCCACACAACATGCATGCCTAATGATGATCGTATGAAGTTAACCTCTTAATATCATTACGTAAATGTTGATTGCGTACACCACCTAAACTTTTCTACGTCCTCCATTGAGTTCTTCAAATGAAAGATTCTCATTTTAACAATAAATCGATCAATAATTCCTTCATAACAATGTCCATTTCTATCTTGTAACATATTTCCACGGCCTCAATTCTAGATAAATCCTAATATATTTATGCATACTAATCCACTTACAAGTAAAAATTGTATAATGGAGTAGCAGGGAGAGGTTCAAATGCAAGAGAAAGGGAGCTAAAAGAGAGTGCCAAAAAAGAATAATACAATATTGATAAAGGATAAGTGTGCAAAAAAAAGTGCTCAATAAAATAATTACTATGAACCCACCATATTGACCATAATATCAATTACAAAAAACAACTCAACAACCAATTTTGCTACGAAGTCTCTTCGAAAATTAGCAATCACCATGATGAAATCACTAACCACGCAAAAAAAAAGTACACTTTTAATCAATCATCTCCCATGGGCAAAAAGTAAGATACTAATATCATAAAATAGTTAAGCATAAACATGCAATTGACTGCACAAACAGTGACTTAAAGCTATGATTAAGTCAATATCTAGATAAGATAATGACATCACATCAAATCCAATGTGGTAATCCAATGTGGTAAAGAAGGTGTAAAAGCAATACACTAATCAAGATCACTAAGTAGATTAAACAACATTTGACCGCACAAACAGTGACATAAAACAATCAACTTCCACTAAAATATGATTAGCAATCAACTTACACTAAAACATGCGTACCCAATGTGAGTCTCATTGGCCTCAATCTCGTCAACTAAGCCAATACGCAAAAAAGAGAGCAAAAGAAAAAGTACACCTTTATAATCAATCTATCTATCAGGCGGAAAAAGTAGAAACTGATCAGGCTTACAACATAATTAAGAATAAACAAGATTGACTTCACAAACAGTGGCCTGAAGAAATCAATTTCCGCAGCTAAACATGATTAAATTAAAATCAGCTATAATGATGATAACATCATATCAAACCAGATGTAGTGGAGTAAAAGTAAGGCCCTACTTAATATCACAACGTAGTATAAGCATGGACAGCTATCTATTGCAAAAACAGTGACCTAAAGTTAATCAATTTCCATTAAAAAACATGATGAAGTAAAAATTAGCTAAATGAGAAGCTGATATTGTGTCAAATCTAGTGTGGTAAATAAAGTATGAAAGCAGGCTTTATCAAAATGACAACATAGTTATGAATAAACAACAATTGATTGCACAAACAGTGGCCTAAAGCAATCTACTTTCACTGTAAATCATGATTAGGTCAGAATTAGCATAGATTAAGATAATTACACCTGATCAAATCAAATCTAAAGAAAAAGAAGGTTTTAAAAGCAAAAGCACTGCATGCGTACCCGCTGTGAGTGTCAATAGCCTCAATCTGCCTCAAAGCAATCCATGACCAGAAAGTGATCATGTGGCCTGGGACAATTGCGGGCCCCAAAAACGACGGAATACCAAGGATTAACACCTCGGCCCAATGAGCATATGGAGCTGCAAACGCAATAGGTGCAGTATACTCGTGGTGAACTTTATGTATGTTCTCGTAGCCCCATTTGCAGTGCAAAAACCTGTGTATCCAATAGTTCGTATAATCCTCGACCACAAAGTAAACCACTAACTGCACCAAGATTTCGCCTAACGAGGGCAATGGCAAGCTTGTTCGCACACCAATCATCTGTATAAGAAAATAAAATTAATGAACTCCATATATCAACTGCTCTATGAACTAATAAGCCACAAATTAAGAAACATAGTCGAATGAAATTTGGTTTCACATACCAGTCATCTTTGAAAGCAAATTAATTACGTTGATTCAAAGAATCCATCATAATATTATAAATTGAATAACTTACGAGAATGAAAATTTTTTGCTCGTGAACCATCAATGCAAAATCAAATTAACCTCACCATTTGTGAAATTTATACTCTACCAGTCTGGTTCGCACACCAATCAGTGCTTGTCTGATTGCTACTTTTGAGCTCAAGCTCTTACGCTTATTTTGCTTAAAAAATAGCATGCATAAGGTTGTTTGACTAAAAGAAATTAAACTTTTGAAGAGGGATCCATCTAGCATTTTCTTGGTATGCAAAAAACTTGATTTTTTACTCAAAAGTTGCAACCAACGAGATCCTAAATTCACCGATTTACAATATTCATCATCTGAATTCCAAAACATTACCAATTTTCATCTGGAATATAAACCAACTTTATTAATTTAAGAAATGCATGATGTGATTTGAAAAAGTGAACTTATTTCCAACTTGACAATCAAAAACCTTTCATCCATTTCCGAAATCGTTCACCGTGTTTTCAAAGTTGAACAGGCTATCCAATTAATGCATCAAATTGGTATTCCAATTCGAGAACTGAACTTAATTACACGAGGGTAATCAAATAACTTCATCATGTTACTGATTTCATCATCTGATTCGAAAATTGAACCTAATTTAATCTGGGCAGTGAAATTTCTTCCATAACATTGAATCTAATTTCACCTTAATTCTCAAAAAAAACCCACAATTCATCTGGAAAATCAAATTGACTCCATAAATTTGAACCTAATTTCACCTCTACCACTCACAAAAAAAAAAAACCCACAATTAAAATCTCAATTACCTTAATAGAAGGATACGAAACAAGCTGCAGAGGTCCCACAACTAGAAAAAACATGCGCATTACATCTCTGTAGCATTTGAGCGATCGAGAGAGAGATAGCCTGACTTTGGGCTGGATCTTGTATCTATACATGTATGTATCGGTGAAGAACTCGAGGGAGAGGTAGAAGAAGGGGAGGAGAGAGAAGATGGCGAAGAGGAAGAGGATGTTGTGGCAGTAGAGGAAGTAGTCGGACTTGGCGGCGGAGTAGTTGAACCAGAGGATCTCTGCGGCGGTGAGAGGGCGGCGGAGGGCGGCCTCCGCCTCGTCGATCGTGGCGTAGGGCAGCATAACGAGGTTGGTGAGCTGGCTCGTTTGGAAAGATGCGGGAATATTCAAACGGCTGGTTTATATTTGAGAGACTGTGTTTACCCTTTTTATAATAATAATAACAAAAGAAAAACATTTTCAAAAACATTTCGAATCAAATATTAACCAATGAGAATGAAACTGAAAACAGGTTACATAGATACACTACTCCGAGTATTTCTATCTATTAATTAAGAAATTAAATGGAAAATCACTTTAAGTTGCAATATTTCTATTTCTACTTCTAGTACTGAAAATTACGATAAATAGCAAATAAATGCGCTTTTGAGTTGCAGATCCCTTGCTTAGATCCATCTCTGCCTCTTTTATAGAAATCTTTGATTGATAATTTCTTTTAACTGCAAACTTTTATTTTCATCGTTGATTTCTTAGTGGGCTCGATCATGCGGCTGCTGTTAAATCTTATTATAAAATAGTTTTGCTGTCATTTTATTTTCCGGCTAATATTTAGCTACGTATCTTATGTTGGCTCACTACTCATTGTGACTAGAGCACGTGTTAAGCCATTATTATTTAATTAATAATAATAGTTTTATTTTAGCCGGCCATTACACTTTTGCTTGCGTATAAACTATTTGTTTTTATTAATTATTTAATTAAATCCTTCCAAACTTAGGTAGTTAATTAAATAAGATAATCAATATTACAAACTTATGTAACATATAAAATATTTGCTTAGGTTTTTATATATTTAAATATGCTTTTGCTAATTTATTCTAATAAAATCAATATGTAAATTTGTTAAATGTGAACGGAGATACGGTGTGTATGTATGTATATGTATATACAGGTGTGTGTATGTATGTATAGTTGTGGTTGTGCATGTGAGACTTGGAGTCAGTGTGCACTAGTGGCTAGTGACATGGCAAAGACCACATTAATTTCGTGGGCAAAGACCACATTAATTTCGTGAGCAAAGTGGTGTACTTGACGATCCAAAATTGGGCCACACACAAGGATGAAAAGAATAATTGTTTAAATTATATTTTTTTAGGAGCCGTTGTCTTAATTTTTAATATTAGTATTTTACTTTAAAACTATGCAAGGTAAGTAGCTGATGTAAAGACTAGGGGTCTGCAGCATTGGGGTCCGAATAACAATAGAAATGATTATTTTTAATGTATAAAAATTACATTTTAGAACAATTCATTTCTATTTTGTAAAAAAAAATAATTTATAGAAAATAAAATTTAGAAATAAAATTAGAAATACTGGAGTGAATGCTCCTACCAGTAGTATACTTAGGGTTTGTTTGGTTGCAACAAAACTAATAAGCTAGCTTATTTAGTGTTGGTAAAAAAA
>MKEJ01021939.1:0-12581 GCA_001753735.1 Embelia ribes | reverse complement strand
TGGGAAAATAATTTTTATGAATAAAATTGGGTAAACAATATTCTTTTCTTTTTCTTCTTTTCTAAAAACTCACGTCCCCAGGTTTATGGAAATTCGGGGCGTGACAATTCTAGTTTATTTTCTAGATCAAATCGAGGGGAGAATTGGAGGTGAATCGAGGATTTTCTTGGCTTGTCATTGTGGAGCTTTGATTGTTAGCGTGTGAGGTATAATAGTCGAATAACTCTAATATAAATTTGATGACTTTGATTATATGTTGTTTTGAGGCATGTGTAGTATGTATATGTTCTAATGAGTTATAGTTGTTTTAGTAGAATAACATATTTATTTGATTCATTATATTCATGATATTGTGAAGTAATTAACATGTTAAAGTAGATAAGATTCATGTTAATTGATTAGCTCATATCATGACATTCTGGGGCATAACATTTACGATTCGAAAAAGTGTTGTTTTCCAAGGAAAATATGTTGCTTTGAAAGGCGGGGATTTGATTTGAAAAGAACTCTTTATCGCATTTATATGTCACTGGATAATCATTTTCATGTGTCGTGTAGTTGAGTCTTTTCATTTCTTTTTGGGACACAAAGTATTAAATTTTATAAAATATGGGAAAGTAATGAGGTCATACAATCTTACTGTGAAAGTCGGAAAATTAGATATGAGATTATACCATTGGTCGCATTGCCATGTGGATAGTGAATCAATGAAGACTTGATCGTGTTTCCATGTGGGAGGCGGATCATAGCAATTTGAGAAAATGTAGCGATACTCATCCCAACTTTATGTGAGTAGCGAGAATGGAGGTTGTGTGTGCATGGGGATGTGTGCGTTGCATTCACGACATCATATAGCGTAGTCTTTTATTTATCATGTAGTTAATTGACTAACGTATACAATCCATTTCTTTTTCTTCTCCTATGCATTGTTTTGTAAGCATGGAGGCGGGCATGAAGTACTAGTACAGACTGGATTTGACATTGTATATAGCTTTGTTTAGCATGTTGGCATTGAGGCTCATTATGTTGTATTTTGTACTAGCATACTCTGATAGTATAGCTGATGTAGTGCTAGTGTGGTGGCAAAAACATAAGTATGTCCTTTCCCTTGCATATGAAGCAAAAAACATATATATACATTCTATCTTATTTATTTTTTGTGAGTATACAACTTGCAGTGTTGTAGTAAACAAACAAGTTTACTTTATATTAGTATTGTATATATGTATATTTCATAGAGTTGGCGCTGACTTTCTTCCTTTCTTTTAGTGTAGTTTCTTTTACAGCATTGATGTTGTTATAAATGTTGTACAATGTGAGTAGTATCGTCTTGCAGTAGCGATTAGATGCGAGGGTGAGATATGCTTAGAGATTACTTTTTGGTTACTGTTTATTTTCGTATTTTATATTATATTTGTCATACTTTATGTTCGCGTTCTTGGGGTCCCGAATCTCAAGTTGGGACAATTAGCCCTACTGTAATGGATGTACCAGGGCCTACTAAATCATGAAAATAACATCAATAACCAAAAAATGCGATTTATATAGAAATAAATTAGTCATATGACAATAACTTATGCTATTGACTCCTATTTTGACTACTTATTAGAAAAATCTTATGAAAAGGAGCAAATGTATCATTTTTCTTTCAAAAAAGTTTGGGGGTTAGACCAATAATCATTTTCTCCCAATTTAGGGACTTTTGGTGGCTTAATCAAAACTATGGAGACCAAATTGATTTCTTTTGGAAGTATGGATACCTCTAGTGTAATTCACCCTGAAGAAAGGAACAAATAAGGATCCATTTTTTTAAAAAATCATAAATTTTTCTCATTTAATTTCTCAAATGTAAGAAATCTTAAATGTGTTATAACAGTAATTTTATGTTTTTCAATTTCTAAAAATTAAGGAGAAATTTTACATTAGATTTCTTAATGGTGATTTATGCTATTCACAATTCTCTATTAAATTTTTTATTTTCCACCTATATAATTCCATAGCTAATATCAGAAAAAAATATATTTATATTTTATTAAATTATAATAATAATTATAATAATTTTTAATAAATTTTTTTGAATAATTTTTAAAATATGAATTTGTAATTGGAGAAATGAAACGGTAGAAAGTGTACATGGAAATTAAATTTAAAAAAGGGTATGGAGAACCGAGGATTGAAAATCAATTTGAAAATGGTCATATACTGGATCGAAAAAATCAGATGCGAATTGGCCTGTTCTTCATCCGGCACCGATATGTTAGAAATCGTGAACTAAGCCTCGAATTAACATAATGTAATATGGAACTGGACCGATCTGTGCATAAACTTGGACCGGTTCGATTTGTACATACGCTTGATCGGGACCGATTTAAAATAAATTATTTTATTTATATAATGCATGCATACCTACATAATTAATATACAAAATATAACTAATATACTTATCCTGCGGGTAGAATATTCATTTTGTATAAAAGCCAATAAAAATACTTGTTTCGTGAAAAAGCTATTAGTATCGGTGTCTGAAGAAAAGTACTATCGTGATGCTCGTTTTGGAGGGGGAAAATACTAGTAGAATACATGTTAGAATGTTTCATTATTTTAAGTTTTTAAAATTTGTGTCTAATTAATACATATTGATATAATGGTTATATTTTAAGTTTGTATATAATTAATACCTATTGATATAATGGTTATTTTTTGTTAAATTTCATAAGCAAATTAGATCAATTTAGAACAAAATCTGGCAAACTTATACAACCGAAAACTGAACCGAATCCTATCCGAATTAAAGAGATTGAATCGGACGGAAATTTGGCAAGCGCTAATGCTTTGAGCCCTAGTGTGTGAACCGATCCGATCCGATCCGATCCGATCCGAAGGGTACAAAATATAAGCAAAACAAAAAATACATTTACAATGCAAAAAAACAAACAAATCTGTTGGGAGATTGAGTCGGCCGTTATTACGTTGGCGCCTTCACTCTTCTCCACCTGTCCATCTCTCTCTCTCTCTCTCTCTTTCTCTCTCTATCTCGCTTCTCTCTGAATTCCACTCCGTGCAAATCCTAAATCTCACCACCGATGGCGTCGATGCTGAGGAAGAACGCCTTCCTGCTCATGAAGAGAGAACTCCGGAGAGGGGAGAGAGATCTCTCCGGCTGGTGGAACGACGTCGAGGACAATGAGAAGTTGCAGCAGGCGGTTTTCTACGCACTCTGTGCTTCTTACGCTCTCGTCTCCTTCGGCGCTCTAGTAAGTTGTTTCGCGCTTTGGATTGGTTACGGTTTTGATTTTGGCAATATTGGTCTTTGATTATTAAATCAGTTTGCTGGACGAAATTACAAGTTTTGCAGCTAAGATAACAGCAAATCATTAATATCTGAGCTGAAACACATGTTTCGAGACGTGGTACAGCTCCTCAGGGGCGGAATCAGGGTATACACGGGGTGCTAAAACTACATAAATAATTTTACACTAAAATTTAGTACTAACACTACAAAATAAAAAAAAAATAAAATTTTGACACTAAAATTTATGAGTGCTTAACTTTGTTTTAAATCTCGGCCGTTACCGTTACGCAACGTTGTTATGGCCGTTACCGTCATCGTTACAGGCCTATATATCAGTGAGTATGAATTATAGAATTTCCATCCGTATCGGTCAAAACCATTGAGTATCGGTCAATTACGTCGCCATCTCTGACTGTTACAGGAAAAAATTCAAAATTGTTTTTTGCAAAGATGAAAAAAATTTGCAGCTTCGATTTTCACAACTGTTATGCTGCAGCCGTTACATTCTAAAATCGTTACACTGTAACCGTTACTATTGCAGACCGTTATTTGAAACCTTAGTGCTAAAGCACCCTTGAGCAAACCTTTACATCCATCCCTGCACCTCTTACCAAATTGCCAAATATAACGACCCCAGAATACTATTGCATTCTTAAAACAAAGTTCCAAAGAGAATATTAGACATAGGAAAACTGTGTTCTTATTTATATTATTTGAAGCTAGAAAATATCAATTTCCAATTTGGAAAAATAACTTTTTTTGTCATGAATAATTACAAGAAGTTAGTCTAGGCTTAACAAGCTGTTTTTTATAAACTTGATATAATTGTCTTATATGTGCTAGGGAAACGTGTAAAGGCACTTCCTACCGCTTCTTATAGCACATGGCTATAACATTCCAATTTTCGTTCTATGCTTCGGAATGATCTACATTCTACGTAATATAGGTTTTCCCAAACGGTCAATATTAGGATTAGTGGAATTGAAACTAGAGCCCAATAGAATAAGGGGATATTTGTTTTGTAGGACTATGCTGCCAAACTATATAGTCCCCTTTGATGCTCGATATTATGATTAGAATTAGTAGTCTCCCGTGCTATCTTAGCTCCAAATATGGGACTCATCCAGCCGAGGGGAGGGGTATGACTAATTAGTAATTAGTTCATAGCTCAGTATCCTTTGTAGCGACAAGTATATTTTCATAAAAACATACAATAACAAATTTTAGTTGTGGGATAGTTATGAGAATGATCCATTATCAGGTTGTCCGCTGCCCCGCAATTTAGTTGCGGGAATCAAATGCTTACCAAGAGCCCTAGCATTAGCTAGTTTCAACTACTCGTTTTTAAAAATCAGACCAATTATGAAATGGGTTACTCCTTATTTTATATATGAATAAGAGCAACAATTACGTAGATGAAATGCTAATTGCCGAGTTTGCAATCACGAGAGGAGGTGGTGAGACTGTTTACACCACTGATTTTTAGAATTAATTTATGAAGAATTAAAATGATAAGTTAATCCTTATAAAGTATTAATAAATGAGTTAATCATTTATAAAACGATAATAAGGCAAATAATTAATAAATAAGAAGCCTAACTCCCATAAAACAATAACGGATTAAACCGAAAGGACAAAAAGTTTATATAGATGTAGTCAGAAAGATTACAATATAACATATTACAAATGTATCGATTGAGCTCAATACAGACTAAGAAACGTGAATAAAGGTGTCAATATGAAGTATACACCCTATAGAGTCTGTAAATGCGTTTAAACTAACAAAATAAGTCATATCGATGTACTAGTGTTAAGAAGAAAACCTGATAATAGAAAGGTAAAAGGTCACTGGTACAATCAGGTTAATCCGGTTATGTATAACAAGCCACCCCAATATTAAAGTGGTCAATATGGCAACACTTAGTGGGACACATGTCATACAAAGAAAAAAGGGCGGCAAAACAGTTGCAAAACATAATCAAATGCCAACCATTGGATTAAGATCACACGGCTAGCAATAAAGGAGGGCAGTTATTGCAGTTACGCACACAACTTTATCAAAAGCAAAGGGTAATCATGGAGAAAGACACGATCAAACACACCCAAACTCGGGCATTATCCAGGAGTAGGCATGACATAGCTTAGGAGTAGCTTGTAACTTACGTGTTTTTCCTAAAAAAATTGTATGCTCGATTGTATTGTAAACCTACAAGGTTGAGTAATAAAAGCTCTATTTATTATTCAGTCCTGTCTGTTTTATTGTATCGATTATACACAGAACTTTCAAGGAAGGCATGGAACTACGGCATTAGAATCATATTTGCCTTGCTTGAGTAAAAACAAACAAGCCATTCCAGCACTAGTTAGCCTTTAAGGAAAAATTGGTAAACAGTTTTTGGCACTAGATGGAGGGCATTACACTAAAACTTACTTGAAGTAATGGCACCAACAAGGAGAAATACAGACATACTCATGAAGAGGGTGAGATCTCGAGTAACATTAGATTAGAGGTCACAAATGGCCAAGAGTTACAACAAAGAAACAACCAAAGCTTGCTAAGCCTTAATCTAGAAGTAATACTTGAAATTGACCAATCAAGTGGCCATGAAAATGTAGACATTAAAAGTCTAATGCAACAAATGGCTTATGATATGACTGATTCCAATGCTGAATGAACCAATGAGTATGTTGCTACAATGAAAAAAGTTTTGGAAGCCCCAGTTTCACAGGTCTGAGTACCAAATCCCATGGGGGCACCACCACATAAGAATAGCATGGCAACACAAGGTGATGCCAACCAAGTTCAGGTATACCATAACCCTATCTTTGATACTGGTATTATTCATAATTATAGCCATAACCCAGAGATAGAAATTGGAAACCAAGACCAAAATATAAAGCCAAGGAACAATAATAACAACATTCCCATATTTTAGTCAGTATGGCTAAGACAATACCCACAAAGGTTGAACAACTATAATAATTTGGAGCAAGTGAATATTCCAAATGTAGTACCAAACTAATCTGGTAATCAACAAGGGCTTATAACCAATATAATAGATATGGTGTAAGAAATATACGACCCTGGCCTAAAAAGGGCTGAGAGACCCATGTTTAGAAATCCATTTCCACAATGGCTAGAAGAAGTAATATTACCTAAGAATGCTAGGGCTCCAAAGTTATTCTTATTTTCTTAAGAAGAAAATCAATCAACCCTTGAACATATAGGGAGATTTACCTTATAGATAAGTGAATTAAATAACAATCAGTTTCAAAAAAATAAAATTATTCCCAAATTCACTCACTAAGAGTGCATTTACTTGGTTCATAAACTTGCCCCCTAATTCAATCCATAATTGGCAAGACATGGAAGATCAATTCCATGCCCAATTCTTTAGGATAAACCAGATATATCAATAGCAGATTTGGCAAAACTAAAACAAAAATCTAATGTATTTGCAGAAGAATTCATAGAAAGTTTAAGAAATTTAAAAACAAGTGTCATGTCTACATGCCTTAAAACTGAAATAGTAAAATTAGCCCAAGATGGGTTAAATTATGAGCTAAAGAAGAAGTTTGAAGAAATGGATTTTAAAGACTTATTTGACTTATCAATGAGGGCAAATCATATTAAGAACCAACAATTGGGACTATCAAGATGTTGAGGGAGATACTGAAATCGATATAGCCCAAATTATAGGGAAATAACCACTGGTATGTGACACCTCGACAAAGGTTAAACAACCGATAAACATGCCTTCATCTCATCCAAATAAGAAATCAAAATAAATAACTTATAGGCAATACTTATTTGACATTAATAAAGCAGATGAGTTATTAAAGCATAAATTTTTAACTTTAAGTATGAGACATATTATTCCTACTGAAAATGAAAGAAAAGGAAAAAATATTATAAATGACACAATTCATTTAGACATTCAACTAAAAATTGTGTTATATTTAGAAACCATGTTCAGGGCCTATTATAGAAAGGTTTATTGCAGTATGCAGAAAAGGAAAATTAGGTTATGAAAATCGATGCAAATTCATATCCAAAGTTGGAGGCCAATATAGTACAAGTCAACATCTCGAGGTCCTCAAGATGGCTTGAGGCTATGGAAGAAGAGGAAGAAGAACTCAGCTTTTTCAGGCGTAGAAGGGTTCAAAGTACCATTGAAGAATATCCTTTGCCTTTGAATAAAGGAAAAGAAAAAATAAAAAATGAGGAAGAAAGCACACACCTCTGTATAAGATATGGGAGACAAGTAAAAGAAACTGAGATTGTATTGTCTGATAGAGAAAACCAAATCTGTTATTCAAAAGCCAGGTAGGGCTAAGGTTTAATACACTTGGCAATGGAGATCTATAGATTTACGTTAGAGCCAAGCTTATTTATGAGGGCTTAGATCCAGGTATCTATGGACCAATAATGACTAAAGCATATGGTCATAGGGATGGGCATTTCTTATTCAATGTAGACCAGTTATACCACAAAGGGATGGAGCTCCTAGACTGTATGATGAGGATGCAATAGAGACATATAACTGGACAAAATTTTCTCATCCCATGGATACAAGCTATGGAGAGGTGGAAGAAGTTTAATCAAAGGCAGAGGAGGAAGAAGTTTGCTCAGAGGTGGAGCCGCCAGAAGAATGATACAATCAAGGATGGTAATACCCATTGATCCAAATTCTGAGTATTGGAAGGTGGCAGAATATACAAAGTTTTGTATTGAAGAAGCCTATCTAATAACTTCCAAAACCCAATTGTGCAGGCTGCAGAGGAAATTTGTAATAAGAGAATCAAAAAGTGATTGCTCAGGAACATCCTCAAAATGAGGGTTTCATATATATGAGGATGAAATCAATCCATTTACTAGATTACTGGAGGATAAACAACTTGCTAATGTTCCAAAAGTGACCCTCAATATGCTAAAAGAAGCATATGAAGAGAAAAAAAATAGACAATGGAGGAAAAAATTGAAAAATTATAGGAAAAGAAGAGTAACTGAAGCAAAAGAAGAGTAAATGACATCAAAAGAGATAGAGTCAATTTAAGGAAGGAATAAAGGAAGCTATAAGAAGAGATAATAAGGAAAACACAGGATGTTGAAGAAAATGATAGGCTTCAAAGCATCAAAGTAGTAATGTCAGGAGGTCTTTTCAAAGCCAGATCGGTACAAAAGAAAGTAGAAAAACTAAACAAAGTTCTTCTGGAAGATGGTAATGACTGGTTAAACATGACGGATGAGTTAGAGGATAATGAGAATATTAATATGGAAGATAGTGCAGAACAAAAACTCAATGAAGAGTGAGGTGAGTTGATGAGAAAAGTTGACGAGTCTCCTCTAAAGGAGTTTGAAGAACCAATTAGGTTTGGTACAATCATAAAAGTTGATTGTAATATGATTCTATTCTTGTCTCAAATATTTAAGGTAAAACCTCATCAACCTTTAAAATTGATAGGTGATATAGAAGATAATACAAAAGCTATAGTCCAGTTGAATAAAGCAAAAAGAAAAGAGGTAAGACCTGCATAAAGATCTGTTGAGATGGACTATGATGATGAAGGAAAAAAAGTTGCGGTGCTAAGACAACCAAGCAATGCCTTGATAAGGTATTTAAAACCTTTATACATGATGGCTCATTTAAATGATCATCCTATGGATAGAGAACTAATAGATAATGGAGTTGTGGTAACATTCTATCCTCAAAAGTGTTGAAGTTGTTAGGAAAAAATAAAAATGAGTTGATTCCTACAGATGTGATAGTAAAAAATTTTGCAGGTGACAGTTCTCCTACTAAAGGAGTAACTTCTATACAATTACAAATTGGAAGTAGAATAACCATTACAACCTTTCTTGTGATTGATTCTTGCTCCAAGTATAATATCCTACTGGGCATAGATTGAATACATGTAAATGGATGTGTGCCATCATCACTTCATCAAGTTGTTATCTTCCGAACCAAAGGAAGAGAAAGAAGAGTGGAGAGTGGATGACATGGAAATCTCTTAGGCAGATGATAACCCATTCAAGGCAGATATTAACAATATTGAGTTAGACTTGTGCACAAAAGCATTGGAATCGATTACTATTATAAAGGTGAGGTACAAGTTCATTAAGTTGCCATCATAGAGAAATAACTCTGCCAATATGTTTTTGAAAGAATGCAACACATCGATGGAGAGAGGCAGACAAACCAATGATGATCCTAGGGTTCCACCAACCCATAAAGATATATGAATGTTAACGAAGCAGCCTGTAAAGAGCAAGAAGGAATAAGAACTCTAAAAGATATCTTTAGAGTGTTGTTATCTTTGTAATTAGCAAAGGGTAAACGATAGTATTCTTTATCATGTAATTGGGTTGAGTATGTAGTTGATGGAGTAGTAACACTTGTTATAGTTTGAGTCGATAGACTTACAAATTGTACCAGTAAAATTAGATGATTTAAAAGTAGAAGTACAAGATCAATTGGACGAAATTGATTTAAGAAATGTAGGTAGTCATGGGCCAATATATATTTCTTCAAGTTTATCAAAAGAAATGAAGTTAAAGCTGAAAGGCCTACTTTGTGATTATATCGATGGTTTTACTTGGAATTATAACGAAATGCCTGGTTTAGATAGAGCTTTAATTGAACATGAGCTACTAGTTAAGGCAAATTTTAAACCCTACAAACAGCCCCTAAGAAGAATAAAAAGTAATGTAATTTTGTTAGTAAAAGAATAAATTGAAAGGCTTTTAAAAGTAGATTTTATAAGGATTTTATATATGTTGAATGACTATCTAATATCATTTCTCTGTTAAAGAAAAAGGGCAAACTAAAAGTTTGCATTGACTTCAGAAATCTAAATTCTGTAATCCCAAAAGATGAATACCCCAATCAGTAACATATTTATTTATAGATTCAACAACAAAGCATGAAATAACGACCTTTATGGATGATCATGCTGGCTATAACTAAATATTCCTAGCTAAAAAAGACACTCATGAAATTGTATTTAAATATCCCGAAGCAATAGAAACTTTTGAATGGTTGTAATGCCCTTTGGTTTGAAAAATGTAGGTGCAACCTATCAAAGAGCCATGAACATGATTTTCCATGATTATAATGAAAATTGATATATCGATGATATGGTTATTAAATTACATTCAGAAGAAGAGTATCTGGTGCATCTCAAGCAATCCTTACAATGGATGATGAACCATAGCTTAAAAATGAATCCCCTTAAATGTGTCTTTGGGTATCTGTTAGTAATTTCCTAGGATTTTTGGTCCACAAAAAAGGAATAGAATTAGAAAAAAATAAGGCAAATGCCATAACAAAAGTCAAACCCCCAACTAATAAGAAGGAACTATAAAGATTTCTAGGCCAAGTGAATTTTTTGAGAAGAATTATATCCAAAATAGCCGGAAAAACTCTGGCATTTTCATCTCTGTTAAGGTTGAAATCAAGTAGTGACTTTAAGTGGGAAGAATGTCATCAAAGATCTTTTGAGGCCATTAAACATTACTTAATTTTTCCACTAGTGCTCATGCCTCTAGTAAATGGAAGACCATTAAAGTTATGCATCTCAACCAATAAAAATCAATTGAAAACTTGCTAATACAAGACAATAATTATGGAAATAAGCAGTCAATATTTTATCTAAGTAGAAGGTTGAATGATTGCGAGCGCTTGTATAAATCAATTGAGAAACTCTGTTTGATATTATACTTTACAACATTAAAATTAAGGCATTATATGTTGCCTTCAACTGTGAATGCCATATCTCAAGCAGATGTTATTAAGTACATTCTTTAGGAAAAAACAAGGAAAATGATTGTTAGCTTTAACAGAATAAAACCTACTTCATGTTCCTCATAAATCAGTAAAAGGGCAAACTATAATTGACTTTTTAGCTGATCACCCTAGTCTACCTATGGAGGAAGATATATTTGAAATACATTGCATAGAACCAACGCATTAAAGTTAATATTTGATGGTTCTAAAGCAGACCAAAGAGTAGGAGTGGGTTTAGTTTTAGTCTCCCTCCAAGAAGAAATGTTCCAATTTTCATTCCAATTGGATGAAGATAAGATAGCCACAAACAATTAAGCTGAGTATGAAGCTTCAATTATAGGTTTGGAATTGGCCATCGATATAGGGATTAACAGTTTTCCAGTTTCTGGTGATTTTCAATTAGTTATGAATCAGATTTTTGGGGCTTATTAGTATTGTCACCCAATTTTAACTTTACAACTACAAAGGGTGAAGAAGTTGATTGATAACTTTAATCGAATCGATTCTGAACATATTATCAGACTTCAAAATTCAGAAGCCAACCAAATGACACAAATAGCCTCGGGTATTGGAATATCTAAAGGGCACCAAGAAAAGTGGATTAAAATACAGAAGAGTGCACTGCCTATTTATTGGGAAAAGGAGAAACACGCAATGGGAATTTTTAATATTAATTCAAGAAATGATTGGAGGGATCCAATAATTAATTATTTAAGAAATCCTGATATTAAGATTGAGAGATCGATTAAATGTAGATTATTAAACTATGTCTTAATAGGAGATGAATTGTTTAGAAAAACCAGTGAAGCGTTGTTGCTTTTATGTATCAATCATGAGTAATCCATGAGAATCATGGGAGAAGCTTATGAAGAAACATGTGGATTGCACCAAACTGGTGAAAAAAATAAGATGTCAAATAAAAAAATATGGATATTGTTTGCCTAACATAGGAAAAGATTGTATTACTTATGCCAAAGAGTGCTAAAAGTGTCAAATTCATGACCCAATTCAAAGGGTACCTATACATGTATTACAATCGAAAGTCAAAGCATGGCCTTTTAGTGGTTCAGCTATCGATATAATTGATAAATTTGTGCCTAATTCTTCATTAAGGCACATGTATATTTAGTAGCTACTGACTATTTCATTAAATGAACATAAGCAATTTCTGTGAAGGAAACAACTTAGTATGAAATTATAGAGTTTTTAAAAGAAAATATATTGTGCAAATTTGGTATTCCCGAAATCATAATCACAAATCAAGTTATCAACTTTAATGGGATTGAAGTCCATGATTACATGGCCAAATTTGGCAAAAAATTGTTTAACTCAACCCCATATTATATTCAAGCAAATGGACAGTTTGAGTTAACAAACAAAATCATCAAATGAGCAATATAAAAAATGATAGAGTCAAATCTTAGATAGTGACATGTACTATTATCAAGAGTTTTATGGCCATATAGGGCTTCCAAAAGGGATAGCACCAATACTACTCCTTA
>MKEJ01021903.1:0-17454 GCA_001753735.1 Embelia ribes | reverse complement strand
AATTTTTTTCAAAAATTCATATATATATTCTATTAGCACTAAAAATATTCCAGACAAGCATCTTCCCAGATTTCTATTTTGTTCCGTTCATTCATATTTCCACAGTACAATGAATCTAATCTTCTTAAAATGTTTTCTATATGTATTAAATAAATACGGATGATTGAGGGTGTGTTCATCATCCCCAATCACTATTTATTTTGTTGACAAAAATTTGTTCTAAAACTAATGATCACAGTAGCCTTCATTATTTAAAAACTTAATGCCTTGTAATAGAAAAATTAGGACTTACTAAATGGAATCAAATGAACTCAAGCCGTATTTTTAACGGGAAATTTTCACGCTTCTTGTTTATATCCAAAATAACTTATTCATTTATTATTGTAATAATAAGGTAGAATTGTCCACCAAAAAAACCACCCCAAAGCCAAGTAACTATGGTACCTCCTACTATAGGTATTGCGCTAGCTAAGCTTATAATTATCATAACTTCCTAAAAGCTCATTTGACCCCAAGGTGGTATGTATCCTATAAAAGATGTCAAAATAATCTTTCAAGCAGGAGCAGGCAGAGACCTTAATTTCCATTAGATTCAATCCTAAATTATTGCAGCAAGATGATCAGTCCAAGACGAAACATTCTGGAGAGAAGAAAAAACAATAAAAACCTCTCGTCTTTGGTCTTTGAACAGTCAGACTATTCTTCGGTTACCCAAGATGACCCCTTCAATGCTTCTTTTACCGTATGCCCCCTCCACCCTTCGAAGGTGGAAGATTCATATGTATCACTTGCATTTGCATCTCCTTTCTCTTCTCACATTAATCAAATTGCTACACAAGGATGGAGCTATAGATGGCACAATTAGTAATAACATCCCAAGCAAGTGAAGTGATTTGTAGTATTTTTTACACAATAAAATCATCACATTGATAGTTGATACGCATGGACAGAGCTACATAGAGAGCTGTCCATAATCTCAAAATTTTGATATCTTATATTTTGGTGTGAAACCTTTTTATATGTGATTTTAGTATTTACATAATCAAGACTTAACCACTTTATAATTTTTATAACGTTCAGTTATCCTTGTGTCGATATGTATTTACTCTCATACTGGTACATGTGACGTGGCATACATGCTTTCATTAAATATAAACACAAACACCTTTAGTAAACCTGTACATATTTTAACTTTTAAAAATTTTTAAAAATAAACAAAGAAATAAAATTTAAACATTTAGTAAACGAGACCTAAATGTTCCATTTTCCCACGCTTTATCTTTTATATTGTCATATTTTCGAAACTTCAAAAGTGTTTTTCCATCTAGATAACGCAACAAGAAGTCGGGACCAATGGCCACAAA
The DNA here is from genome assembly GCA_001753735.1 of Embelia ribes. Taxonomy (NCBI): domain Eukaryota; kingdom Viridiplantae; phylum Streptophyta; class Magnoliopsida; order Ericales; family Primulaceae; genus Embelia; species Embelia ribes. Next base: position 16,090 of record MKEJ01021903.1, on the reverse strand, counting down.
TCTTACCCCAACTTTTGGTTGTGGTGGAGAATCATATATATATATATATATAAAGTATAAAATGTAGTCCCACTTGAAAAATACAAAATATGTCCAAGTCATGTAGAAACAAACCCCCCTCCATGTCCTAATTTTGGTCCCAATGAATTGTAATCTTACATTATCCACAATGATATCCAAAGCATAAAAAATTTAGTTTAAGGCTTACTTTGGAAAGAGCGATGATATATAAATTCCATCCCCAAAGTTAATTTTGAAAATTAATTGTAAAAACCTGTGAAAAAAAAATATTAAAAACTATTTTGAGAACATTGTATAATCATTCATTTACAAACTAACCAAAAGAATGCCGGAGAAAATAAAAATCTCTAGAAGACGCAAACAATTATGATTTTTTTTTAAAATATATATATGTGATTATTATTTTTTCTCCCATGTTTTGTAGTGGCCAATCTAGAGCTTTTTTTTCCATGCTTGAGATATCAACGATGAGAGTTTTGAGGATTAGGATAACGTCTAAGCTATGTGTGGGCTTAAATGTATGATAGGGTGATACATGTGCGAAACGAAAAACGACTAATGGCGCACGACGATCCAAAATCTGGGTCATCGTAATGTTTCATGGGGTGCTTGTATTCATTCTTGTTCTCGCAATTTTTTGCCCTTATATTTTTATGCTCCCGTTTTTATTCCGTGATCTGGTGACCTCGAAATATGAGATAGGGTTTTTGTGATTGGTAACTATCAGCAGTATTATGGTTCTTTTTAGGGGTTTTGACCAAAATTTGTCAATTTCTACAATCTTTTATCAAAAGGGTCATCTTTTAAATAATTTTACAAAATAGATTCGGATTGACAAACTTATCATTGACCTGTTATTTAGTTATTTATTAGTGTTTTATTCACATCATTTCTTGATAAATAAGAGGTGCATGAAACATTTCAGATTGACAAAATGACCCTACCTTTTACTCTAATTAATTATTTATTTTTGTACATATAATTTACATATGAATAAGAGTTGGATGACATATAGCATATTGACTAACATACGTGAGGTAGATGTGTACAAAAAATTAAATAAGTACTGTAATTAAATTACCAAACAAGAGACTATTTGTCATTTTCAAATATTTCATCCACCTCTTGATTATCTATCATGAAAATTTCTTTAATAATTAAAATAAAAAGGTTACTGTTAATTTTTTTAATGTTTTTCTTGCAATCCTAAGCTCGCAGGCTCCTCCCAAATTTTTTCTCATCTTTTCGAGTTTAATGGTACGTACGTATGGATTCAAACTAATTAATTTTTCCACGAACCGTAGCACAATCCTTCAAATTTTTCCCGATTGTCCAACTTATTGTCCAACTTAGTTAGTTATATTGACTCAAGATATACTACAGTTGATGTTAAATAATAGTTCATCACTTACTAATAAAAGAACTCATCTGTAGCGAGGGTTATATGGCATGAAAGTTTATCGTAAACGTTTTTGTTTGGGTAGGCCATTATAGAATATTTTGTCCAAAAAAACAGCAACATTTATGATTACATGAAATTTCAACCTACCTGCAGATGTTCAAGGTTTTATTTCCTTACAAGAAGAATTTAGGACCACACACTACAATAAACAAGTCTACAAATGATAAAAGAAAAGCTACACCAATCCATTACAATTAGAAAATAATACTTAAATTGTCTCCTACACAAACTAGAAAGTCATTGCAGCCTACGTTCCACAGGCGAACCGTCGAAAACAGACGGTCTTCGCCTCTCTCGGATCCCTCACAATGAGAACGGATCCCGCCATCACTTGCTTTCTGGAAATGGAGGAAACCCTGATGTTAACAAACCGTCGGAATTGGAAACACTGCCCGAACCAAGACTGAAACCCGAGCTTTTATCCCTCTTCTGGAAGTGATTTTGAAAACTCAAGCCATCGAGTGGAATATCACCTGTGAGTGTCTTCACGGCAAACTCGATACACGGATCTCCCCACAAGTCTCCAGAAGGCAATTCTGCAGAAGATTTTGGAATTTCCGTAGGAGGCTTATTTTGCCCCAATACCTCTTCGATTGGTATTTGCCCCGTAAGAGTCTTTATTGCGAATTCGATACAAGGGTCCTTCCATATATCATGCAGAGGGACCTCGAGAGATGCGCCTGCCACATCATCACTCTTGTTATTATTGTTAGCTTCTAACTGTAAATTAGTCTCTTTTGGCATAGAACCACCCTCAAATGAGCAATCATGTTTATTATCTTCAACCGCAGTCGATTTTGTATTGTCTAACGAACTTTTAGATGTAGCAGCATCTGTATCATCTACCTGTCTAGCTGAAACTCGCCGAGTTCTGTTAGTGGGACTTAGCTCTGGTATGGGCCCCACTTCGACACCAGCTAGGCGTTTTGAAGCCCGACGAGGCAAGTCGGGCTTTTTACCATTATTCTTCGATTTGGCATTCCCAATCTGTAATCTTTTATTTCCAGTTTTTTCAACTCCTGGCATGTTTTGGGGAGGGGCCTCGGTTACCATAGCCAAATCATATTCACCATTTCTAGATTTATTCTTCTCCTTTTGGTTCAAAAGTGAAATCTCTTTCCCACCTGCAGCAGCATTTTTTGTTATAGTTTTCGTAAGAGATAATTTGGCATAAAATTAAAAGTTAAGGTTCCTTCCCACACGCACACCTGTACACATACGCATACAGAGGCAAACAAGTATTTGGCATAAATTTACAAGCTAGGGTTCACTCTCGCAAGAAACGCACACTTGTGCACGTATAAACATAAACAAGTTTGTTTTATAGCAACAACATAAAAAGAATACAACCACCTCTGATATAAGAACTCAAGCAACCAAGCCCTTAGATATTCATATACCCCACAAGAAATATGATTCACCAATCGACAATCATGTAACAAAAATTGTGCGTTGATCTTATTTTAAGGAAATGATCAACATACAAAATATTGGCACATATGTATTTGTACACGTTCTGTCTGTACATGATTGTCGACATATCATTACTGCACCAATTAAAGTGGATTGACATAATTTTGAATAGGATACAAGGAATAAGTACACCTAGCAGACTACTTTCCGTACTAATGCTTTCGCCTTCAACACTGACTACCAGACTACTTTACATACTAATGCTTTCGCCTTCAACACTGACTACCTACCTAATTCTTATCGAATTCCCAAATCCGATGAAATTTAATAGTTACCTGCGGTGATGCAAAATATGTCTAGAAATATGGATGCATAACCTACCTCACAGAGGGAGAAAAGATTATGTGTGTGTGTGTGTGTGTGTGTGTGAGAGAGAGAGAGAGAGAGAGAGAGAAATAAATATGCAATCACCTGCACTGGATTCAAGTATCTTTTCACCCTTCAATGTATCAGTCCGATTTACGCTTTGATCATCGATCTTTCCATTTGTTCCACTATCTGCTACATTTACTCGTTCGGCTTCAGCAGGCGACTGAGAAAAATGAAAAGCGTAACACTGACAGAATCTAAAGCTGGGAAAGCTTTTCAATGAAACTGATATTGAAGAAGCTCGTAAAAAGAAGCCCTTAAAATATAGAATATCACCAGGATATATAAACATGTACATTACTACGTATCTTTGTCCAAGAAAAGCCAAATTAGGGACATAACAAGCCAGTCAGAAAACAGAAAAGGAAACAATGACACCTTGGCATAGATAGACTAAAGGTAAGAATGTAACTTTAATACACCGACGGTGTATGAATTCTCATACACCAAGAGACTTGGACGAAGGACACATGTGCATTTGTTGTGGTCCATACATGTAGAAGCGGGCATATATGTTTTTCGTCCAAGGCCAATGGCGTGTGGAATTTCTACACCGAAAGTGGATAGAAATTGAACTGTAAAAACAAAAGTAGGGTATAGACATCAACTGAAGGGCGATTTCGGCTGCTTCTTCTTTTCCCCTCGGATTCCGGAATGCTTTCGAGGCTCTTGAGATAGCGCAACACCTCCGGTTTGGATTTAAATTTGTGTGCTTTTGAGGGATCAATGTAGAACTACAAGACATACATGAATATGACTTAGAAAAAAAACAAGGGTCAAGCAAAAGAGGTATATTCTAATACTTAAAATCCAAAAAAAAAAAACAAACAAACAAAGAAAAAAGCTAAATATGGAGATGTTACAGATGTATAGTCAACGAAAACATAGTTCACTTGAAACTAGCCAACTAGGTACCCTCCTAAGTAGCAATTAACTACCAAAGACTAGAAAATTTTTCCAAAATGAGTATAAATTCAAATATAATCTACACTTTCCTATAATGCGACAGAAACTACAACACAATGGCGTGCCCCTACAGTCGAGATCAATAATCATCTTTAAACAAGCTCAGCTGACGAATGATTCGACATAACGTATCATATTGGAGAAGATTCTTTAAATATCCAACATGCTCATTTAGATAAATAGAAGATTGCCAATAATTAAATGCCCCAAACATTTACATAAGGAGATTCCGTACACGAAACCATGGCATTTGAAAACTCCTGCACACAATTTCCCCCTTTTAAAGATCAGGCAATGTTTCTTTTAACAAATTTTGGTCAGGCCTCAGCTAGGCAAACAATTTCCATTTCACATAAATTTTCATAAACTTAACGCAAATCATAAGAGGGATCTAAAACACAAATCATAGCGTTGTTTTTCAACAAGGAAAAATGAAGAACCTAAGTCAACATGAAGAGTGTTTTGCGACACTATTCATATATACTAGTAGCTGAACCATTAAAGGCCTTTCTTTTTGGATGAGCTGAACCATTAAAACTGTTTCCTCCAATTAATTCTATCTCCTATATACGATCAAAGTTTAAACCTATAATTACGAGTTTTTAGTGTAATTGTTGCTTGAAATGAATGGTTTTGGAACTTCATGTTCAATTATGTTGCTTGGGGTTAGAATACACAGAACAACTAATGGTTTCAAAATACTTTTCTAAAACCATTAACTTTTCGATGCAAAAATTCCACCATTGATATATTTATGAATTACATAGTATTTTACATCTTGTTTGTAAAGGAAATGTGCCAAAAAAAGAGTGGCACTACAATCCAGTGCGGATGTCGGCCATCGGGCAGTCACATACGTCACTGATAAAACCATGCTGTTGAGTGATTGCCCGACAACCGTCACACATGTTGCTGATAAGACCATGGTGATTGAGTGCTTTTCCAATAACCGTGTTGGACCGTTACATAGAACTTATGGTATACATAAAGGACGCCACTAGTCCCATTACTTTGTCGGATTGCTAGTAAATTTATTCCCACTAACGGATATCAGTAAATTTTCCGCATGCATTTCAACTACCCAACCAATTATTTATCCACATTGCATATAGAATAAAGAATCTCCTTCACCCGTTTTATACCCAAGAAGCCCTAAATCTTCACAAAAACTGTACCTTCTCTTTTTAAGATCAGCGACGAAGAGAACAAGAACAATGAGAGTTGAGCTTTTTTCTTGCAAAATCAAAAGCATTGACAAACAAGGAGAAAGGATCAATCTTTTTCCTAGATTAAGCAACTACTAAAACACCATGAATCCAGCAGGTTAAATTAGCAGTACAAATCTTTCCTAAGCATAGTGATGACTAAAAAAGTACCACCACAGAGGTAATCCTCAATTAGCAATACCCAATTCACAAATGATATGCATTTTTCTTCTGGTTTAGTACTACCCAATACACCAAAAATGTACACTTGTCTTGCAAAATCAAAATCGGAGATAAACAATTGAAAAATCAGTCTTTTCCCTCAAATAAGCAAGTACTTTAACAGCAGGTGCCAATTCAAAATCAAACTAAATGGGGAAAATCAATTAGTAGCACCAATATAAACTAATCAGGGAAATTATTCGAAGAGGCCCACAACCAATGACAAAACAAGAAAAAAACTAAATCTTTCCTAAATCAAGAAATGACGAAAGAGTATAACCACAAGGTAAAGCCTCGATTCGAAATACCCAATTCACAATAAATACAAATTTTTCTTCTGATCTAGTAAATACCCAACTGACAAAGATATACATATTTTTCATGCAAAATCAAAACAGGAGGTGAACAATGAAAAAAAAATCAACATTTTCGCCCTAAATTAAGAAAGTAAGAAAAAAGCACGAGTTCATTTGCTAAATCAGGGCAACTAAATTAGTAGTATCAAAATCAAAGCAATGACAAAACAACAAAAAAAGCTAAATATTTCCCAAGCTAATCATCAATGAATAAAAAAGGTTAAGCACAAAGGTAAAGCCCCAATTAGCAATACCCAAATTCAATTCACAAGAAAAATATATACATTTTTCTTGTGATTTACTTATACCCAATTCAAAAAAGATATACATTTGTCTTGCAAAATCAAAATCTGAGATAAATAACGAAAAAGAATCAGCCTTTGGCCCAAATTATGCAAATTAAATTAATTGGGCAAAATCAGGAGCAGATCAATGGTGGGTAAATTACCCAATCTTTTTTCCCATTGTTTCTAACTTTGACCTCAGCCGTCCATCCCGGTGGCAGCCACTCCTCCGCCGCCGCTAGCTCCGCCATCTCTCTCTCCCTCTCTGACCCTTTTTGTGCCTGTATTTTTATCTCTCTGTGTAAGGCATGATGAGATGGTGAGTGGGGATGAAAACAAAAGAGGTGGCGATACCATACCACGTGTGTTGTCAAAGTTGCTAATACTGCCGTTTCGTTTCGGAAATCGAGGAAAATGGAAACAGAAATTAGAGAGGAAAAAAAAGGGAAACGTATTAGTTTATTTCGGGCTTGTTTGTTTCGTACTATAAATTTCAAATTTTTTATTTTTATTTTCAAGATGTAACTTGTTTAACGGTTTAATTTTTAAAATAAATTTATTTATTATTTTGATTTAAATAGGTTAAAATTTTTAAATAAGAAGAATTCAAATTTTTTTAAATAAAATAAATTAAATTTTTTAAAAAAATTACAACTAATATTGTATTTTTTAGTAGGCACTATATTAATCTGTGACTTTATTTGTTTTATCGAATAATGGGAGTTGGAGATTGTGTTATCGGCCCTGGCTTAGAACACTTACTTCAGAGTTTCGTGTGAAAATTATTAAATTTTCAATAATAATAAAAAAAATTAGATGATAAATAGTCAATATTATTGTTTCTTTTTGTCAAATAGGAAGGTTCACAATAATTTTTCCATGCAAGAGATTTTTTTTTTCTAATTTTTGAAATAAAAAAATATTGAATCTGAAATGTTTTGTAAGAATGTTTATTTGCAAAACTCATAATATTTACTATACTAGATTATGAAGGTGATGATTATCAAAAAAAAAAAAAAAGATTTATGAAGGTGAAAATTTTCTATTCATAATTTTTCTAATAAAAATACATTTTATCAAAATTATATAAATTTATTTAAGATTCGAAGTAAGCATATTTAGATACTCTACATGATATATGGCTATTCATAGTAGTATAATTTTAGTTAGTTGTATAAAACAGACAGGCGTATATACAAAAGCAAAAGTGGTGTCTTGTCAAAGTTGCTGCTGTTTGGTTTTGGAATTTGACAAAAAAGGGAACAGAAAATGAGAAAAAAAAGGGAATTGTGCGGAGATAAATTGAACATTATGAATATTATTTTTATTTTTTTCACAAATTATTAAGGGTAATTTTTTAAATAAATTTTAAATATAATAATATAATATTTTAATATAATAAAAAAATCAATTTTTTTCTCGTTAAGAAGCATTATATTACTCCCTTCTATTTGCTTTAATTTTTGTTGGTTGGAGTCATGTTGGTGAGTGACAGTGTGGACCAAAAAGTGGTTTAGTCATTAATTGTTAAGCACAATCATGGATTATTTGCTTGGAGCTTATAAGTTTAATTTATTATTTTTTATTTAAAAATTAAATAGTATTTAGTTGTTCATTTTTTAAGTTGAGCTTATTGGATATTTTAGCCTAAATAATTTAAAAATTTTAAACTAAATATATCAAAAAAAAAATCCGTAAAAAATAAATTTATTTATTTATTTAAAAATTACAATGAGCAAACCATGCATGGATGCCTCGATGCATTTAAAATAGTTTGGATGCAGTTGTTACATTAGGTTGCAGGCACATGATAATGCCTCATTTGGGAATGTGGGTAATTCTTAAAATAAGTTTTTTAAAATTTTTTGTGAAAGTTTAATTTTAAAAGCGAATATAATTTTAATATTTGGTAAATAAATATTAAAAATTGCTTAGATAAGTAATGCAGTATTTAATAAAGTAATGTTTTTAATTGTAAAAAAACAAAAGTAAGCATGTAATGGGAATATAAGAAACATAATTGAGATTATTATGATAATTAATGAAAAAAAATCATATATATCTTTCTAAGCACCCCTAAGACTGCTCCTAGAAGTACAATTAAAAAGCAGAAATAAATTATTGAAATATGTGTTTTAGAGTATATTAAATACATCAGATTACAAATTCCAAGAAAAAAAATAGAAACAACTAACAAAAAAAAAATCCCAAATTGGCCATAGGTGTAGGATAAAAATTCCAATGATTTAAGTGAAAAATAATTTTTCATTTAATTTTTTGTAATTCCCAGTATTTCAATTTCGATCATTAGAATTTTTATCTAGCAGTCCGTATTAGTATGTTGGTGCCCGTGACTAAACTCTAAACGTGCTGATTTTTTATTTAGCAAGTGTACTAAGGTATTGTCGTAATTTTCTCAGTAATAACCTGAGTATCAAATCTCTCAATGGCTCTTAAGCGTAATGAAAATTGTAGGAAAATTCGAATCGCGCTATGCTATCATCAGAATTTACCTTTTATTACTAACCCAATTAAGTTACCATTACATCTCTGTGATTTATCCCGAAACAAGAAATGTTTGACTAATAAGCTACTACCAAATTTGCAAATATAAATTTTAACAATAATAATAATAAGTCCTACTTAAATGGGAAATCAAATAAATTAGTTTCCTCCCCTAATTATCCTAATAAATGAGTTCCAATTTAATTTTTCTAGAAAATCAATGATATTTTTAATCTGATTTATTTCTACCTAAGGTGTCATCGGGAGTTTGTTAGCTCCATAACTACGCCTAGATAATTTTTAAATTATTTGACAAGTTTAAAACCATAGATTTTTAAACTAATTCAATTTTTTTTGTATTAAAATTTATAAAATCATACTCATTATTTAAGGTGTTAGGGGATTTTACTACTTTATTTTCATCTCCTAGGAAAAAATAAGCCTAGCCTAACATGGAAACATTAAGCATAACAAAATTTAATTTAGAGCATATGAATGAAAAATTGTGACTAATTATAATTATGCCACGAATTAAGCAACACTAATGATAACTTGGAAGCTAATTGAGAAAATAATTATGCTACTAAATTTAACAACTTAATCAATAAACAAAATTAACTTACAAACTTGAATTAATAGCAAAAATAGAAAAGTTAAGTGTCTCTCATTGGCTTGAATCTAAACCCACAATAAGCTTCAACTCCCAAAACAAATATTACATACTTTAAATTATAGAAAGTAAAGTGAGAGCTACTTGATTGAGGGAAAGGGAGTATAAAGTGTTCCTCTTCTCAAAACTAACAATTGTATATTTCTTACAAATCCCAAACAAAAAAAAATGACAAAAATCAACAACACATGATAAAAGTGGGTGGTCTCTCCTCTATTTTTCTTTGTGGCCTTCTTGTAGTCATAGAAAAACAAAAGAAAGTACAAATAAAAGAGGTGATGAATAAAAGATGAGGAGAGATTAAAATAAGTGTGTCCTTTTCCCAATGCCACATTATGTGGCCTTTTATTCAACCAAAAAAAAAAAAAAGAAGAAAGTAAATGTTGGTTGGAAAGTAATGAGAGAATCAGGGAGTGACAACATGATACGAAGGTTTGGTTATTATTTAGAGGAAAATTAATGAAATGATATGGTAGGGTTATGGTGTAAACTAAGTTGCCCAACGTTTTAAGCTATCTGATCGAAATACATTGCTATACTTTTTTTTTTTTCAGTTTTCATCACAATTCAACAGTAATTTTTTACAAGCTCGTTATTTTGCATTTTTAACATCAATTACCTAAAATGCAAATAAAACCCAATAATACTGAAATATAACATATTATGTGCATTACATGTCAAATAATTGATGCTATTACTCTAGATAAAAACCCATATTTTATACATTTTTGTAGTGCAATCAAACATCAATCCCCACAGCAAGACATGTATTCAATCGATTACTAATGAACACTATATGAATAATATTATCATCCGACTCACGAGTTTATTGACTCATAATGAATCTCTCTTTTTTATTAATCAAAACGACAAATATTATGTACACATGTCTAAATAATAATTAGGATTAAGAGTACAAATAATATACATGACCACGAGACATTAATTATCTTATATAGTAACTACTAAAACAATTACTTTGACACGGCCTTGTTTAATACATAGTAAGTATACTAGCATAAGGAGTTAGAATTATAACTCCCCATGTATTTAAGATAGATTTACTAAAACCATGAACTGCAATTATACGGATGGTGTATCTACTTCTATCTAAAATTGTTAACATCAAATTTGTATTGCATAAGAACCGATTATTTAATCTTCTGTCTGTAAGTTATATTCTAGATACTAGATCATCTATCCTATAGAATATGAGACACATATTTATTTATTAAAATATAATATTAAGTAACTGTTGTTCATACAGATTCTCATTCAAATGAAATAACTTTTATTATGAAAATACTCAATCTAAAAAAAAACATGTTTTTCAGTATAATCTTATCATATGCAAACAGAGTATACAACACGAAGCCCGGCTAGTGATTAACGGTTATGATAAGATAATGTTAATCGATCATCAACCTCAGCAATTATAGTTATGGTGTTCGAGACTCCGTGCTATAAAATCGTGGTGATAAAATCTAGATACTATATATTTGATTATAAACAATCAATTATACATTTATACTATACTATGCGTTCTCATGAGATGCAAGAAGGGGTGTACAAAGCATATATTTTCCCTTTTTCCACCCTTTGAAAAATAATTGCTTTTCCTAAAGCTCACCGTTATAATTACCACTCATTGTCTTTGTTGCTTTAAGCTTGCCCTCTTTCATTATCTTCCTTCTCCCATCTCTCTCTCTCTCTCTCTCTCTCTCTCTCTCCCTAAAGCATATTCCAGATCAACAAACAATATACAAGATCATAGACCCACAAGAGATTACCCTAAGCTAGCCCACATCATATTTTATTGGGAGAGAGAGAAACAGAGAGAGAGAGAGATTGCTTGATGTGATCATGGATACTGGAGGCGGCGACGATCATCTCCACCACCGTGCAAACTTCCCCTTCCAACTCCTCCTCGAAAAGAAGGAAGACTCGATCACCCCGGAAACCGCTGCCCTAAACTTCACCAGCACAAGTGAGGAGCCATCTCCCTCCTCCTCCTCTAAGAAGCCGCCACCTAAGCGGACGTCCACCAAAGACCGTCACACCAAGGTGGACGGGAGGGGGAGGCGCATACGGATGCCTGCCGTCTGCGCGGCCAGGGTGTTCCAGCTCACCAGGGAGTTGGGACACAAGTCTGATGGGGAGACCATCGAATGGTTGCTACAGCAGGCGGAGCCAGCTGTCATCGCAGCCACTGGGACTGGGACTATTCCAGCAAACTTCACATCCCTCAACATCTCTCTCCGGAGTTCTGGATCCACTATGTCGGTGCCATCGCAGCTCCGATCATCGTCGTACTTCAGCCCTCATTTTTCTATGCCGCAGCGGCGGAGCTTATTTTCGGGTAACGAATACTAGTAGTCTTTTCGAATAATTAGTATACTCCAAGTATAAACAAATTTAGGTCATATGATTTTCACCATTGCCCATCCTAATTATGTATGTTACAATGATGAATTTGCAAATATCACAAATTTGTTTTCATACTCTATGTCCGAAATTCTCTAGTAAAACACATGTTCTTTTTTTTTTTTTTTAAAGCCAAATTGACATAAAAAATGCTAAAAGGTTTAGTTTGTCAATTTAGTGCGTTTATTCGTAGTCAAATTTTATTTTAAAATTTATTCCAAATGTGACAATTGATTATGGGTATATTGTGTAAGAATTTATTGTGAGTGTAAATTATTATATATGCTTTCACTTTGGGGAAGATCGCTATGACTACAATATTATCCCCAATAGAGAATTTGCCATTTTTGAATTGGTCAAATATCCATTGGATTATTATTCTACCGTTGATCATTTAGAAGAAATATTAATGGTAGGTAGTCTTAATCTTATGAAACATGTCACTCCTTAACCTTAAGCTTTATGAAGCAACAAAAATTTGTTGCACCTTATCAAAGTAACAATGACACTTGTAAATGAACATCATCTTGGGTCTCCCTAACAACATATAAGCTTTGTTCTTTCACATGTTCCACACGAAAAGTGTCACAAAAATATGATGTGACATTGGCCATTATATTCAAGTCACTAATTGGAAGTTTTGTATTTTGTTTGATAACATAAAAGAAGATAAATAAACTACTAATTAGTGTATGAATACGCAACCTTTGATGACTAAAATTTGTGAAATTTTCAAGATTGCCTAATTTCATTGTCTTAATCCTTAATAGGTCTCTCGCCATCGCCTGAAAATTCATCATCGACAATTCTCAACTTCCAATCGACCCTTCAAGATCATCCTTCTTTACAACAAACGAAACAAGAAATTCGAGAAAACACTTCATTAGATTTGTCGGAGACAGAGGAGAGATTAGAACGAAAGCGAAGTGCTGAACAGGAATTGTCGCATAATCAAATGGGAAGTTATTTGTTCCAATCTAGCACGGGGAGTATGCCATCGAGCCAAGCTTCAATCCCGGCTAATTTTTGGATGGTCTCTAATTCAAGTAACCAATTATTGAGTGGCGACCCCATTTGGACATACCCTCAAGTGAATAATGGTGGCTTGTACAGGGGCTCTATGTCTAGTGGGCTACATTTTATGAACTTTCCCACACCTGTGGCCCTATTGCCAAGTCAACAATTAGGGCCACCGATCAGTACTGGTAGCGGTGGCGGTGGTGGCAACAGTGGAAATAGTATATTCGAAGGACACTTGGGAATGCTCGCGGGCTTAAACCCTTATCGTTCAACTAGTGGTTCGGAATCTCAAGCTAGTGGTTCCAACATGCATCACGATGATCGGCATGATTCAACAAGCCACCACTCATAGATAATCTCGTTTTACTTGCGTACGTTGCTTGGTTTGTAACACAAGTGAGGTTTGATTTGCTCAAAAGAATGACTTTTTCGTTTAGTATGTGAGAAATTTTTTGTGTGATTAATATATTGAATTCTTTTAAGTGATTGAGGAGCACCACCATAACACAAACGTCTGTTTTAATTAGAGTACACAGTACTATTGCCATTGTTTATGCAATTTTTAGTTTAGAAAGGATTGTAAAATACATACTATTTTTGTGTATATATCCTTTTAGGGTTTATATAATAATAGCCTAACTTGTAGGTTCTTGTGTGTTGTGTGTAAGAGGACCACCAACTCATGGTCACGTGCAAGAATGAGAATGGTTATTTATACTTTTACCTATATTTATACTTTTACCTATAACCCTACTATAGATCGACCACACATGTATGCCATTATCCAATAACTTTTTACCTTTTATATCATTTGTGTAGTTTAAGGTTAAAAAATATTGCTGCCAAAAATATTTGTTACTCAAGATTTGTTGATGTTGCCAAATGAAATCGGACTATATTTGCGACCGCCATTGTTTTCTAGTAATATGTCGTCGTTTTTTGGAATTTGAGACGAGTTTGAGTTCATGAGCCGATCTAATCCACTCGGGTGCGCTTCATTTGGATATAACAGTTGTGTGCTTAGTCCCCCAAGGTGTTAATTTTTTTTATGTTTTATTATTATTATTTTCTGAAAGGAGCCCTCTATAGTGTTTGTATATCGTGTGGAACCTCTTAAGTTAAAATATTCCTCTTTAGTCGTTAGGAAATAAATTTTCTCACCCAAAAAAAATTGTTTAAAAACAATGATTCCCCCAGTGAGTATAAATACATCTGCTTAATTACTTGTAATACCTGTTACTCAATTTGTGTATGATAACATGAACAACCTCCGCCTCCGAATCCGTCTTCTCCGGGACGCTCAATTTTTCGTTACAGAGTTGGAATGTTATTTCATGGTTCCGAGTGTGCAATGATAATCTCTGGAGAAAAGAAAACGATAAATATTTACTACTACAACAAATAACTAAGGTTGTTCACTACGGACCTGTAGGGTTGTGGCTTGGAGGGACCCATACCCGATCCTACCCTAAGAGGATCTATGGGGGCGAGGACGGGTTATGTCTAGTTGTTATGTCAATCAATTGTCTTGATATGAACTTCAATGATTGATGGCCGTATCGCAAGCGAGTAACCGGGTCTGGCTTTGGTGGTATGGATTTCAGACCCCGACCGAACCCCTACCATAGAGCCTAGTCTATGTGCGGATTAGATATGTCGGGCCGGTACGGACCAGACGGATATTGGGTCAAATGCTCAAAATTATATGAACTTCGTGATCAAAATTCACAAAGTAAGAAAATAACATCAATTCGGTTAATGCATCAATAGGTAGGACCTACAAATAGTGCACCTGTGATGGGGATCTTTAATAGGGGAGTATCCTCAAGAATTAAAAAAAACAGTGTCACATTTTCTTACCATAAAAACAGAATTTAATTCATATAATTATTAAAATATTTATAACATTTTTTATTATTAAATTATATTTATGTGACCAAAAACCTATTACCCACCGTTACATAATTTTTATCGGTGTTTGATACTCTGACCCATAGGCCTCATTATTTTCAGGTACAGGTTCAGGTGGTCAGCCCAAATTTTGTTCATGTTTTGCCTTAATCAACGTTAAAATTCACTCTCTCACTCGTATGTACGTATACAAATGATAACTCCTTATTTCTTGTAACATATATAGTCTATTGAAGGCTCCATTAAAGAGATCCACAGGTGGGTGTTTATGACCCCACTTAAATTGGGCCCCACCATTTCAATAAAATGGGCCGTTGATTCATTCGGGGGGTGGGGCACACCTCCGGGCCCATTGAATTATTTTTATCGGTATCAAAAAAAACAAGGCTAGATTAGAGTCTCATTTTATTTTGTTTTATCAATCGCCAAAATTTAATTACACCCAAAACTAAATGATTGTTAGGGTGATTAGGCAGTTTCAAAATAATAATAATAATAATGAATAAATAATGAAGATTGTTAGAAATCATTTTACTTTGGCTAATGCAAGCATGAGGCCAAATCATTAAATGAAAATAATATGTGTGACGCAAACGTTAACACAAGCATGGTCTCAACATTTATTCTCAACTGTCCTGTTGTTCCCCATTTTGCCCATAAATTGGGCTTTATTTTGTTGTTCTAAGCACGCAGAAAAGAAGAAACAAAATATCCAGTATAAGAGAGAAAATAAAAAGAAAAAAATAAAGATGTGCTCCAAATATTCTACATCCCTTAAACCTCAAATTTTCATATATAAAATAAACATATACCGGTTCTACCGTGAATTAAGTTCAAATTTAACCATCCAATTAAATTTGAGGCTGAATCAAGTAATTCTCGTATCTTTATTAAATTTTATGTTATTTCTTATTTTGCATTATTATATATTTTTACAACACATTATGGTACGGACTTCAACTACAATTAAATTTTTTTTATCAATCTTACTGAATATTTGATACCAGTATCAGTACACGTTAAAGTTTTGATGCAGTTACTTTGAAAGTTTTGTTGCCGTTATTTGAAAATTTTAAATTTTCTTTGAAGTTATTTACTAGTATAGCTCTTAACTTTTTAGTATTATTATACTTTTGTCCCTCCTACTTTTACTATTTTCTTTATTATCCTCAACATTATAAAAATTACATTTTATTTTAAGA
>MKEJ01021892.1:0-13732 GCA_001753735.1 Embelia ribes | reverse complement strand
CCCCCGCCCCCTTGAACTTTCCAACCAAAAAAAAAAAAACACATAATTAATTGAAGTGGAAATAGTAGGTTGATGAGTTGGAAGAGTTGCCCCTTATAGAAGTGGGTGGATTTAACTTACACTTTTTCAACTAACTTAAAATATCCTATGTTCATGCATTTAGACTGATTTAGAAATTGCAAAAGCGTATTGTATTTCCTATAAATTATTATAGGGGGATAAATTATTAATGGGGTTACAAAATTTTATAAAAAAAAATTATACTAAAATGTCAGACATTTGATGAGTTTTTCAAAAGTATAAGGAGCATTGTAATCCCCTTTTTTTAATGCAGGAATAACCCTATTTGGGATCAACTCCTTTCATAACTTTAAATAATGAATCTTATATCTTATATTTTAGTATATAAGAAAATTTTTTGTGATTTTAATTCTCACATAATCGAGATTTAGCCTTCTTTATCATTTCAATAAAGTTAAGTTCCTCTATTTTTTAGTAAAAAATATTTTTTATATGTAGTTTAATTTTCAAAGTGTTGCAACCTTAAAATCACAATCATTAATTGATGGCCCAGACATAACTTATATAAAATCAACAAAAACTCAATTATAAATATTTGAATGTTACTGTAGCTGATGCAAGTATGAGATCCAATTATTAAATGAAAATACTATATGTGACGCAAACATGGTCCCATCATTTATTTTTCAACTGCCCCATGTCAGATTTTTTGCCTAAAAAAAGGGCCTCTGTGTTAAATGTAACACGTAGAAAAAAAGGTTAAGAAAAAAAAATAGACAGAGAGAAAAAAGATAGAAAAAAAAATAAAAATAAAAATGCGCTACAAAAATCATATTTCCTTGTACCCCAAATTTACATGTATAAAATAAATATATATCGGTTCTCTCGTGTACTAAGCTCAACTTTAACTTTAAAATTAAGCTTGAGGTTGAACCACGTAATTCTTGTCTCGTTATTAATTTTATGCTATTTATTATTTTGTGTTATTAGATAATTTTACAACACGTTATCATCACGAACCTATACTAAAATTAAAATATTTTTATCAACTCTGCTAAATGTTTGATATAAGTACCGGTAAAGGTTTATAGTTTAGCTTAGCTTCCACTTTGCCAGTACTCTAAATTTTCTTAAAAGTCAACCTTTAAGTTTTTATGGAAAATTATTTACTAACATAGCCCTTAGCTTTAGAGTATTATTATACTTTAGAATATTTTACTATTACTATTTTCTTTATTACCCTCAAACTTATAAAAGTTACATTTTATTTTAAGAAAAATGAAAAATATTACTAAACGAGATTTTGAGATTTTAAAAAATAACGGGGATAATTTCTATTCCTGGGCCGTTGATGTTCAGCTTCACTTGCAAACTCAATCTCTTGAAAAAACCATTGAAGTAGATAATATATCAACAGTTTAAAAAAATGCAAAAATACTTATTATTATACCACACTATATACATGAAAATCTAAAATATGAGTAACTAAATATTATAGATCCTATAAAGCTATGGAAAAATCTAAACGAAAGATTTGATTACAAAAAAAAAAATATTATTTTACCAATTGTTTTATATAAATGTCGAAAGGTTAGATTTCAAGATTTTGCAAGTGTTGCAGAATATAGTAATCAAGTTCTCCGTATTGTACTCGTTTTCAACAAATAAGGCATTCGATTTCAGAACTACTTGCACACAAGAAATATTTTTTGCATTCTGAATTAACATAAAGAGTACTGCATGGAGAAAAATTCGATTAGGTCATTGGAGTGTCGCATCCTTCAAATAACAGAGAAACAGTTGTATCATGTGAAACTATTGTCCATTTTTACAGAGCATGTGGAAGCGAATCTAATTTTGAGGAGATATTATCAAACAATAGACTCTGCTACTATTAATCAGTATTCACCTTTTTCAGAAATTCAAACACCAAGCGTACATTTGAAGGACAAGTAAGTATTCTAATTTTTCTTCATGGTTTAGTTGTTCATATTGATTAGAATTTACTATTATATTTGATAGTAAATGTATAGAGTTCAAATTATTTATTAATATTATTTAAGACAGTAACTATATTTAATATTCTCAACATTAAGGATCTTGCAATTAACAATAAGACCAAAATAAAATATAATGAATTATTGGAGAACCCGAGGTTTATATCGGACGGTTGGATTGTGTATTTGCAGCTTTACAATCAATCTTAGGTATCGAATACACCATATCAACGGTATATGGAACCCCCTAATTTATATTTAAGGCATCTTTGATTGTATCTTATAGAAAAGATGATTATTTGGAGTAGGTAAAGGAAAGCTTAAATACGAAAGCAAGACTTCTTAGAAGTGGTGAAAAAATATGTATCGCGTTGGTAAAAGTGTTTTCTCAATGTTTTAGTTTTTATATATTATTTATTTATAAAATCAAAAAGAAAAGAACGCTGCAATAGTTAAGGTCTTACCATTAAATTGCAAAATAAGTGAGATCAATTTGATAAATCTTGAGTAATATTTTTATTTTTGTAAGTAAATGTCAATTCACTTTTTGGTTGACTTAACTTGTTTAATGAAATGGATTTTGCTTCCAAGTAAACTTGCAGAATAAGTCATACAAAATAAAGTGTTCGTAAGTATCGATCTCTTAGTCAACGTAATTATTGTACCAATTTGCCGTGTCTTGTATAGATATATATTAAGTGGTAATCTACTATAGGTTAGGTTAACCCAATTATTTTAAAGTTGATTAAGGATGACATTCTTTTTCTTTCTTTTTTTAAATTCAAATTTAATAATTCCAAAAAAATTACAATGAAGTATAAGGTGACATCTGTCCAATCAACATTACAACTTGTTTCAAAAGAGGCTACAACACGACTAGTTAGCATGAATTATATAATCAATGAATATATAAAGATAGATAAGAAATACTCAAAAGTACACGAATTGATCTGGTACAAAATAAATAAAACAACTACGATAATATATCAAATTAGTAGGAATTTCTTACATGCCACCATATATATATTGACACATTAGAGAGAGAGTATTAATACATAGGAAAGAGAAAATCAATGCAAATTAAAATAACTATTTTCTCTCCTACATATCAACACGTATATGGTGGTATGCAAGAAATTTCTACATATTAGTATGTATAAAATCTCACTCCTTAAATAAATAAGCAACCATTTGATATTTCCAATATAAAAAATGATTTACTTTCAAACATACCCTTTCATTAGATTTATTAAGAAATATGAAATTTTGACTTTAATTTTTTGAGGTGCTAATAATTAGAAATATTTTAGTCTTATTTCTTTTACTAATGATTATCTTAATTCTTGTGCCCAAATCTATATGATCTATTAAAAAGTACGGAGGGAGTATTTCAAACATACTCCTTCCATTAAATTTACTAAGAGGGATGAAATTTTGACTTTAATTTTTTGAGATGGTAATAATGAGAGATATTTTAGTCTTATTTCTTTTACTAATGATTACCTTAATTCTTGTGCCCAAATCTATATGATCTATCAAAAAGTACGGAGGGAGTATTTTTGAATTAGGTATTGTTACTAAAATCCTTAATCGGTGAGACATATGTCAAGAAATTTATAATACATATGTAAAAATTAATATGAACACATATCACGGTTAGTGTGAAAATACAAAATGATGAACCTTTATATTAACTATAAGATATGGACCTAGCGAGATTTTTTTTTAATAATTTTATGTACATTATGAACTCACAAAATCTATTACTAATGTTATCAAAAAATCTGTCTGCCACCGACTTGGGTCGATTGGATTTATAATGATTTATCCATTTTTTATTTTTTTGAAGATACACCGTAAACATTAATTATATATACACACAATATCTAATACAAAATCTTTTTATCATTTAATTAAAGTCATGGTGTACATGCGGTATCACAAGGGACAGTAGTTTCTTTATTTGACACAATCGACACATTTTTATTAAGTTCCAAAACATAATCCCAATTTTCTTTTTTAACGTTAAAAAAGGGTCCAATCTTAGTGCTAAAACAAATTATAATTAAATAATTTGAAGTCACAGTGGCATCATTAAGAGAATTTTCAAAACACATGGTTTAGCTAGTGGTCAATGTGGAAAATAAACAAAAGTATGGGGCAGTGAAGTATAATAAGTACTTATTAGAAAAGTTTAGCCATTATCACTATACGATCCAAGGTTGAATGTTACACTTGTTTTGAACATTAGTAAAGCAAAATCTAACGTAATATACCTCCCAAAATTGTTTAAAATAATTTAAATAACACGAGTATTTTAAATACGGAGAAATATTTTATCAAATCCTACCGCAATTACATAATTACTACAAGTCAAGCGGAGCTTAGATTTTTTGCTAGAGAGTCCGACTTCAATTATTTTACGTTAGCTCTACAGCGGGGGTAATATTGTCAGCAACGATAGTATTATAAAAAATTAATAATATTCATATTAATTAAGATTATGACATAATTAGCTATATCATTATATTTTCTCTCTTTCATAAAAATTTAACAATATGATTAATTATAAACCACACAATTCAAATTGATACAAATAATTGGTATGAATATCATTACTCATTCTAAAATATTAAAATTTTCAACTAAAATATTAAAATTTTCAACTAGTAATCACTAATCTCGCCAATTTCTTAAAGAGTAGTAGTCATGCCTTCGTCAAAAAATGTCTGCATGATATCATCATTGAAAAAGAATAATTTATTGGACTAGAAATATAATGTTCACATACATTTTAATATTGTACGGTGCCCTCATATTTTCTCCTGCATATTAGTTTTTTTTTTGAAAAATTCTTTCGTGTGGGAGCCACTCGTGTCCCTTGTTCACATTTGAATAAAATTTTTTGTCTCCACGTTTTTTTGACCATTGGATTCAAATAAATAAATAATAAATTAATATGTCATTTCGACGAAATTGCCCTCCTATAGAATTTCTGTACTTATGAGGGGCATGTGGCTTTTATCACTCTCACTATATATATACCCACTCTTACCCTAGAAACCATTTTCAGCAGCAAGTTTTTGAAAACACAAACAGTTTCCATTTCCTAAATTTTGGAAACAGAAAATGGTGAGAGCTCCTTGTTGCGAGAAAATGGGGCTCAAAAAAGGCCCGTGGACGATCGAAGAGGATCAGATTTTAATTGATTATGTCAAAAAATATGGTCATGGAAATTGGAGAGCACTCCCAAAACAAGCTGGTAATACTAAAAATCTTATTCTTCACTAATTATAGATATTTTTGTACTTTGAAAATATTTTTATGATCGATATTAATTATTTTTTTTTTTTTATGCAGGTTTATTAAGGTGTGGTAAAAGTTGTAGGCTGAGGTGGGTGAACTATTTGCGACCAGATATTAAAAGAGGAAACTTCAACAGAGAAGAAGAGGAGGCTATTATTGAGTTGCATGCATTGTTGGGAAATAGGTAAATTCATTATTCTTATCGTTTAGTTTTTAGTCCATTAACTTTAAATATAGTTCCAAATTGGTTCTGAGTTTTCAATGCTAGGAATTTAAGTCCCAACTTCGGCAATATTTAATGGAAATAGTCAACATGTGCACTTTAACCCCATTAGACCACATAGCGAAACTATTTTTGTGAACGTAAAACACAAAGGTGTTGCGAAAAGAAAGTAAAAAATCATACCCGCTCACTTTTCTGCAAAATCAATTTTCAAGTAACGTAGTTGGGTTTATAAGTTCTTGCGTTTTAATCATATTTTTAATGAAAAATCAACATACAAGATATTGTCAAACTAGACTTTGTACGCTTTTCGTAACTCAATTGAGTGATAAACATTAGAATGAGATTAAATGAAAAATAGATACTAGGATGAGATTAAGTAAAAAATTGTCAAATTAGGCTTTGTACACTTTTAAGTTGATGTGTTTTACCGCAAGTCATTGAACTAAATTAATGTATTATATTACTTTGTCAATGTAGATGGTCAGCTATTGCAGCAAGGTTAACCGGACGAACAGATAACGAAATAAAAAATGTATGGCACACTCATTTGAAAAAGAGAGTCAAACGAAACCAAACTACCAAAGAAATGAAACCGGATTATCAATACTCTGATCCCAAGGCACAAATTAAATCCGACGAAATAAAAGATCAAGAATCCGAAGCCATGAATTGTTCGAATCAAATACTAAGGCCCGAGAGTTGCCAGCATTCTAGCGTTACTGACACATCAGCAAGCTCCGTAGAACATGAGACACTGGAAAATTACTTCCTCGAGATGGATGCAAATTTCTGGTCGGAAGTGTTTCCCGATGAGAATCCTGCTGTGACGTGTGATTTTCCGCCAGCCAGATCCAACCCGCAAGTGCAGCTTCCGTTCTCTCCGGTCAATGTTGAAGAATTTTTATACGATTTTAATCCTAGTATGGTTGACGGCGGCATGGATTTTTGGTTCAACCTTACGGAATCACAAAAAGTAGCAGAATTATGGCATTAAAAGCAACTATGATTTTGTATTTTCTTTCTTTGTAGTTTAATTTTACAATTTTTTGAGGTTGTGATACTTGCTCTCGGCTTTTGACCGTGCAATATTTAAACTTGTTGGTCACGAAAGTTGTTAATAAAGAATATGAAGAAATGATAGATTAATGCAACATCCTGGAAATTTCGAATGAATTTTTGGTTTTTAATAGAAATATAGTTATTGTCACGCCCTAATTTTTCTAGAAGACCCGAGACAAGTCCCGAACCTGCTAAAAATTTTGTAGGGTATATTCTCTTTTGAGGTAAAAGACAATTAAAAATATTTATTAGTTTTGGAAATAAAAAAAAGAATTCCATACTAACACTGCAACCTGCCAAACTTACATTTTACAACATAACAACATCAAAGTATACAACAAAATACAAAAAAAAAAAAAACTGACAGGAAATATTTATAAACTCGCCATAACTAAGTAAACACATTGTTTACAATAAAATTGAGCTAAATGCTCAAATACTATATAATATATATATATATATATATATATATATATATATTACATTCCGTTCTTACCCTAAAATAGGCCAACGCCACTTAAGGTAACAACACGGTGCAATACAAAAGGCCACTCAAGATGCAAATATCAGTTTACAGTAGGTGGTCACTTAAAGCGCAAAAATAATACATCACAGCTACAACAAAATCATACTTGGCCATTTGAGGCGCAAAAATAAATACAATCCACTAAGCCTATAAAAGATAACTGCAATATAATATGAAGCTGCTACAACAAATAAATCAAAATACAAGCCTGCCAACAGTAATATATACATAAGCAATGCCAACCTCAACGGTGTTGCTCGGTAATCTCGGTACCTGTAACAAAAGCATCTACAAAAATAGAAAATGATGTATACGAAATAATCTCCAAAATAAGACGATATACGTGATGTTATGCAGTGTCTGAAAGTGTAAAGGAAATAATATAAGATGAAATGCAATCTAATGACAATACAGTGCAAAACCCTCGTGCGCGCGCACGCACACGCACTCATATACACAAAGACTCATAACCCACTATTTACCAGAAATTTTGGGACAAGTGTCTCTCATTGTTTTTATAAAATCATATGACCATCTCGTAGATCATATGCTATAATCCATTAACACTCTTGACGCAATTATAGTATGTCCCTGATTATATTTTTCGACTTTCACGGTAAGGCGCTGAGCTTTCTCTTTATTTCTCACTGTATATAAAATGCGACACAGTCTTAAAAAGGGAGCAAAAATAACTCAATCCACAATGCAATGTAACTCACACATTAATATCAATTTTCTCACTTTAAAATCCTTTTTTTTTTTTTAATTCAATAGCTTGTTTCATTTCAATTTCTCACAAAAACTTACTTTTTTAGCAAGTCTTACTTTTTCTCAACAATTCTCAATTTTTGAAAAAATTCACATTTTTCACTTTAATAAACATCAATATCAAAAACTCACTTTTAACATAAATATGACAATTATTATGTCAAATGCTTACTAACATGAAATAAATATGTAACAACATGAATTTCATATTTAAACTCACCCAACACGCTTTCATTCATTCATATTAATTTCTAACACATAAAATTAATATTAACTCAATCCATAAGAAAGCAATAATATCATACCCTAATTACACAATTAAGAACTCGCCCAAATTTACAAATATATTCCTATTTTGTAGGTTACTCGTACCTCATGGCGCGCTAAAATACTTCTCGCAAGCTCTCGTCAAAACCCCTAAATCGCCACTTTTTCTCCCCTCGATTCGATCTATCAAACCGAAATGGATCAATTTTAATCCATAGTAAAAAATAGTCTACTCAACACGAGGAGTAAAACTATCATTTTTTCACGTACGAACGAGACGCAAAAAATGAAGTAAAAAGAGTGAACACGGTAGGAAAGAAAACTTACATCAAAATGATCTCCACGTAACGAGGAACCCGAATATGTAAAAATATCTCGCGTCCGAGCAACGATGATAAAGAAACACAAGCATCAAAGGCCGAGAATTTCGGCCCCCTCCCTTTCGTCTCCCTCTGCTAGCGAAGAAAATGAGAAAGAAAGAAAAAAAAAGGGAAAAGTAAGTGGCAGGGGGGACGGTCACATGGGTGGAAAATGTGACAAAATATTGCTCCAGTACAACCATAAATCATACACGATATAATATTCCACTACAATATTTCACAACAAAATATTTTTACGAGTTATAATATATAATACCATTAATACGCATTTAATAATATTATTTATTTAAGAGAAAAATATTTTTACGAATTTTCGAGACGTTACTATTATATGCATTATAGCATTATTATTGCATACTATGTGATGCGAATGAGGCAGAGTGTTGCGGGTGATGTGATGTGTCATAGACCTAGTGTGATATGTAGTGCAAAGACTTGTGGTGTAGAGATAGTGTTGAGTAACATGAAAATGTGATGTTTGTGTCGGGGTTGTTGGTAACCATGTTAAGTTGCGTAAATTGGATTTTAGGCATTCAAACGCCATTCTGAAAGTTCTGAAACACTTTTATAAGTGTCTATGAGTGATTATGAGTATTTTTGTAAATTATTTACCCAAATGTGAGCTCGGATTTTAGTCCAATAATAAGAGGTTCGATCGATCCAACTATCTGTTAATCGATCCAAATTAGCAAACCGATCGATCTAACAAGTGGTATTTAACTGACTTAAGTGGCGTGGACTTAACACTTATTTGTTTCATTTCTATTATTTTTCTTGCACGAAAAGAGAGAGAGCTAGAAGGGGAGAAGTAAAGTTTTTTGTGGTTTTCTACATTGTTTCCCCGAGCATAAAAATTTGATTTTCGGATTTCATATCGAAAGGCCTCTCTTTTAACTTAAGTCTCGCTTTCTATCTTTCTCATTCACGTTTTGTAGTTTTGCGTGCCTTTCGGGAACATAAAAATAAATTTATTTTTCTTATTATTTATCTCATGTAGATCTCTTTTGTCTATAAGTTTGGTGCGATCCGAGTTGCGTAGCTAGATTGAATTAAAGCGGAGCATTTTTGGGGCTTTTCTCATGTGAGCTTAGGATGACTTCTTGTGGCGTTAGAGGTATGAATAGACTATGAAATAGAAATATAAGCATGGGTTTATGTGTGTACTTTGAAGTATGTATATCGTCTTGGTTTGTATGTTGATTTCGTGTTTTAAATGATACATTCTCTCATTATTGCTATTGTTGCGGAGTATATAAGCAGGTGTAGGCGAAGTAAATGTAGCATACTCATATATGTAGCATAACAAGTCTATAAAGATATGGCATATTTCGATTGGCAATGAAAAGCAAAGTTTTTGATAAATTATTTGTTGTGAAGAATTTAAAAGCGGAGATTTGATAAAGCGATGTTTTTTATTTAAATGCATTGGCAATGATTTAAAAGCAAAGGTTTGAAAGTGATGTTTTAAATGCGATGGCGATGTTTAAATGTAGAGAATTAAAAGTGATGCTTCTTATGCGAAGCTATAAATTCGATAATGCGAAGTTATGTGATATTTAGACGAAGAAAAGCGATGTTACTTTAAAAGCATTGTTGATTAAAATATGAAGGTTTTAAAACATTGTTTCAAGATAAAAGCGTTGTGTTGTATCGTATTGGGATTGAGCCCTTTTATATTTCTTTTCGGGACAAGTGTCGACCTTTTTATGCAAAGAAATTTAAGAGAAGGCTTGACACCTTATCATGAAAGTAAAAAAACCTGAGCAGGGAACACCTACGATCGCATCACAATGCGAGTGGTGGGTCATGGTAGGCTTTGATTGAGTCACAATACTAGTGGAGGATCAAAGTAGGGACATACGAGATAGCCCTATTTAAAATATGTAGTGATACTAGTCCTACCTTTATATCTTTAGTCGTTGTAGGGTGTAGTCATGTGGGTGTGCGTGTGGTGGCATTGCATTGCATCACATTCATACCTATCTTGTACATTATGTTTACTCATTTGAGGCACCACATAATATCACTCTTATTGTGTTATTTAGTATATTAACTCATATATTTTTTTTTCATATATTCTTATGATATTTGTGATATAAGTGCAGAGGAGAGTGAGGGCAGTCCTTGAGGTGCTCGGATATGTACTTTTGTACATATTTTTGAAGATATTCACTTGTGTACTATATTTTACTTGGCAGCCCTTTATTGTCATTGATGTATCTTATTTGAACCCAGTATAGCAGTGTTGTTGTATTACATTTTGTTATAGCTTTAAATGGTATTTATATTGTATTATGCTACTCAGGCTAGAATAAGGTGTAATATATATTATTTTAATTAAGCATGTAGCCTGCTTCATTTATGTAAATATGGCGTTTACTTTTCGCGTTGTTGATTTTATATATCTATTATATTATTAATGCAGGGAGGCTATATGTTTAAAGTTTGATGCATACTTTGATATGAATGTTGTAGTTGCATTGTGGCAAAAGGTGGCGATATACAGTGATATTTTTCTTTTGTTTTCCTTTTCTTTAAAATTATATATTTTTTCTTTTTTTAAAAAAGAGGAAACAACTCACGTCCCCAAATCTTTAGAATTCAGGGTGTGACAATTGATACATTTGTTGTTACGAATTTACTCACGTATGTAATTGGTTATTTGATAATGCTTGAAAGTTGTAACATCAAAGAAAGAGTAATCATTATTCCCGGATCATTCCAAGTCCATTAGCTTGTGATATATATTGTAGTATACACATACATATATGTTTTTTTTTTGTGTGTGTCTACGGCCTATGATTTATACTTTGATTACTCTAAATACTTGCAAATTATATTACCTAGTAAGTGAACTAGGGAAAAATGTAACTTTAATTCGGTAAAATAAGGAATATAGAACTCAGGAACTCTTACTAATTTAAGAATATCCTTAAAATACTTGATCACTCCTAAAACATGAAAGGATGAACCTATCTAGCAAGTATAACAGGGACAATCGTAGTTTTACCGATAAGATACCGGATTTATCGAACCAAAGAACTCTTACATATCTAGCAAAACTAAAATTCAATTCTCTTAAATAGTTTCAATTTAAGTAATTATTTATTTAAATTATATCTACTCATAAACAATGTGTTTTCTCGTTTCCGAGAGCAGATAATAAGAAACAAAGAAATAAAAAGTAAAGTTCACAAACAATTAAATAAAAGTCTTGCCCCTTTTCGGTGATTCCGATAGCCGTTTTCTTTCCCAACCATATTAACTAAAAATCCATCTAAAGTTTGTTCTTAATTCACTAGGTCAATGTGTCTAGTTTATTTCAACTTAGAGTTCCATCGGGTGGTTGTTAATCACCGAAGTAACGTTAAGCGATCCCTAGGCCGACTATCTATGTTAATAATCCTAGAATTAATATTAATCAATTTCGGTCCAGATTATAATAATCCTGTTTAATTAGTTATTCATTAGAGAATATACAAACTATCTTCATCATCTTAGGGTAAGAAAGGAAACTAACAACTTATGAAAAAATTAAAGAAAATAATAAGAATAATAGTATTTACAGAAAACATTAATTGAAACAAACTTATAGATTTTTATTATTAGAAGAAAGTAGAGGAAAAGGTCACTCTCTAGGAGGTGTCATAAGTCTCCTAGGAAGATAGTCTCTCCTAAGTTGAAGAAGAACAATAAGTTAGAATGAATGTTGAATATATAATGAATAAAAAATACAAAGGAGCCTAGGGTTATATACCCTTACAAAAGATAAGAACAAATTCTAATTGTAGATCCTAATTTTACATATCAGAAATAAATAAACTAATTAAGGTAGTAAAAAATAACCCAATCAAGAAACTGTAACTAGAGAGCACTTCCATCCCATCGGGGTCCATGCCCGTCCGATCGGGGTGGTAGCCTGTCCCATTGGGACCCTTCTCCAATTGTAATTTTACCCCTCAGCTTGATTTTCAGGTTCGGTTGATTACGTTTTCACTATTTAGCCTTCAATTAATCTTCAAAAACTCCTACAGCATTTTTCTTAGCCAAATGTGAAAGCCAAATTCATCCAAAATTCCTCGAACTATTTTCATTTCTTTTAAGCCTCAATTCGGTGCATTATCCTTCTTTTCACCTGAAATGCATTATCATACTCATAATATTACAATTCATCATAAAACATACATTGTCAATACTTTAAACACCATAAATTCACTAATTAAATACCTTAATAATATCAAATTAAGCACCAATCAATACTCTAACACGCAATGTTCATCCGAAACAACTTCCAAGCTCTTTCATTGCTTCGACAAAGCCAAATAGACTCGCAAGTTCATTCTTGAATAAAATTGCTACCTTTACCAACACCCTATTAGGAGTCCTTCCATTGATCTTTTCGATTATGTTGAAAGCGAGGATAATTGGCGTAAGATTATAATTTCTAGTGAAGAAAACATCGACTGATTTTGTTAATGACAAAGGGGGAGGAAAAGAATATGGATTGTCCAGTTACTGCTTAGCCTACCTAGCCTAATTTCTTTTTTTTTTTTTTTTAAGAACTTTGTACTTTTTATTTTTATTGCACCGTGTTATTATTTTATTGCACTTTTATTTTGATTATTGAACTTTGATTATGCTTGTTTCTATTAACTCATATTTTATGCTTTATGTGCTCTCTGGTATTACAATTAGTTCATAAAATTTGTGTATATATTGAGGGGGTGTCTTAATAAAATAAATTATCTTCTCGAAATTGTCATCATCAAAAAAGGAGAGAATATTGATCCTATTTTTGTTAAAATATATTTTTGATGATAACTAAAATAGATAATTAATTTATTAATACTCAGTTATTTTACTAATTAATTGTTTGAGAATCATTGGACTGAAATCAAGCTAGGAAAATGAAAATGTAGCCAATAGAAGGTAGATCGTATACAGTCACAAACTCAACAGCCTACAGTCAGGCCGATCGTAGATAGTCAGAGTTGCAACAGTTTACGGTCGGGCAACATCAGACTGGCAGCAACTCAACAGCCTACTATCAGAAGCTAAGTCATAAAAATGTTTGATTCATTGCCATGTTTTGAGAATTTCTTCCATAACTTGAAACTACTTGTTGGAAAATATATATAGTTTTCCATGTGATTTCATAAGACTTGAGCTCATGAAAGGTACC
>MKEJ01021891.1:0-10757 GCA_001753735.1 Embelia ribes | reverse complement strand
AACTATCTTACTATCTTGTAATAAACAGGAAATATAAAGATGTAAAAAAAAAAAAAAACAAATTTAAACTAATAACTAAGTAACAATTTATTTCCTAAGGTCCTAAGTAAAGTGCTATGGTACCATTCATCTATCAAATATAAATGTAAGTTTTATTAATAATAAAAGTGACAAATTTTACATATAACCAATATGAAGCCTCTTTGGTGATTTATTTTCATGACCAATGAAAATTCACTTCATATTTTAGATTTCATAAACTATTATTGTTGCTATACTTTGGTTGTACTTACTAAACATATTATATGTTTTTGTAGAATTTACGAGTAAATTAACAGGGTAGCAATTTCCTAACTTACTTCTAATGCTCTAAATGTAATCTTAAAATTTATAGAACTAAGGAATATGATGTTACTTCTATCCTAGATTGAAGACAAAAAATATATAACATACAAGTTATATACTACAAACGACCCTAATTATAATTTTATTCAGTTTATGCCTATACCTCTTGTCCGACAACTTAAGCTAGGATGAGTTGGTTGAGAACACCTTCAATAGAACCCCTCTACTATATTCCTTGAAGCTAACCTTGCCTTCTATCTAAGTTTATAGCCTTCTTACTCATTTAAGCTTGTAACCTTAAATAGTATGGTCTTCTTAGAAATTGAAGGCTTTCTAGGTATGGTATATGTATGTATAACTATCTAGGCTTACATATATATATCAGAGGGTTTAAGTGTTAAGTATTGAAGGAATTTGAATGTTTGTAAGGCAACCTAAAATGGAGAAATTTGGCTAAGTGTTGAAGGTTACTTAAGTGAACATAACTTGAACAAACTAAGATTGTTAAGAGTGTTTGTTTGGTATAGCCATTAATGGTGTTTTATACCCAAGTTTGACAACCCATAACCACATATTTATATGTATATTACTTGGTTGCTTATTTAGAATTAACTTGTTAATCTTTAAACAAACAACCAATCAAATGTTACCAAATATACTTCTATCATTTACTAAGTCTTACAATGAGATAAATATGACTTATAAACATGGCAAAATATGGTCCATTTGTCCCTCTAATTCCAGCCATAATACCATATTTTTCTCATGTGTGGAAATCTAAATTGCTAAGTAAGCAAGTGTTAGCCAATCAAGACTAACCACTTAGTCTTAGCCCCTTTCTTGGACTTCAACTCTTCTTATGTTCATACTACACTTTTCTAACAAGCTTATATGCTAACTATCTTAGTTATATGTTACAATAACCTAATGCTAACTCTTGGTAAGAAAGTTACAAAACATAATGTCAAAATAACTAGATTACAAAGTAAACAAGTAATCCTATTCTAACAAAACTTCATATATCATTTGACTAACTTTGCGTACAAGAAATATTGGTTAAACAAGTGGCATATAGTGTCTTTTTGTCCCTAGAAAATCCGGCCATCACCACCCCAAATTACCTGTGTTTTTGTTGATTTTTGCTAAGTCATTAGTTTTAAGCCAATGAAAGAATAACATGTATCCTTAGCTACTTTCTATGACTTTTCTTATATTTGTATTCACATGATATCATTCTAACAAGTGTACACTTATCATTAAGGTTCTCATATGATTTATTTAAGCCCAAAAGGGCCGGCCAACAATGGCCACAAACAAAGCCAACTTGATTCTTGAATGTTAACTACGCGTTGTAACTATAACCAATAATATTTCACCACTTAGCATTTAGGTGGTTTATTTGAATACAAATTCTTATATAATGTTAACATGTGTTCATATGTAGATAAATATTACATAATTTAAATGTAAGAACTATAGAATTTCGGCCAAAGTGGCCTAGATGTATCAATTTCTTAATTGTGAAGTATTTATGCATGATATAATTATGACCAATCATAATTCAACAAATCAATTTCTAAGTTACTTTAACTTATTAATATATATAAAATATGTATATATATTTATTGAAATATCTCTCAACTCAATTATTGAGCTCTTAATAGAGTGTTTACCGAGCCTGAACTGAGTTAGAATGCAATCGAACAAAACTACGATATACTAAGTTAGGACAATTCATAAAGAATACTAAATGTCTTTAGTAACAATTTAATATATGAGTATAACTCATAATTATATTAATGGATAATAGAATTCCCATAGTGTCCAAATAAATCCTAACAAAACAACCAAATGTCGAATATCGTCAACATCCTCAAACCAACTTTCTTCATTCCTTGCCACAAATTCAAATTATATGCTACCAGCTTTGTTTTGTCTTGGCGTTCATAGAATTAAAATTGCATCATCTTGAGGAAAAAAAAATTCCCGTAACTTTTTTTTCCGCTGCATGTTACACTTTCATCCAAGACCGATAGTTTATGTAATCTCTATACTAACGGTAGATATAAATTAAACTCTTGTAAAAATTACTCGTTTAAGGCTTTCTATAAAATTTATTAAAAAATTTATAAGATTAATTATATATACTATAATGAAACATAAAAAATTC
The DNA here is from genome assembly GCA_001753735.1 of Embelia ribes. Taxonomy (NCBI): domain Eukaryota; kingdom Viridiplantae; phylum Streptophyta; class Magnoliopsida; order Ericales; family Primulaceae; genus Embelia; species Embelia ribes. The sequence continues at coordinate 8,242 of MKEJ01021891.1, read as the reverse complement.
CATAAACTTAGCCAAGATTTTATAGATATGGTAGAAAATTTTATTTTTTTGATAGAAAATTGTGAAAGGTAATACTGTAGCATTTCTGGAAAGTTTTCTAGAAACACAAAAAAATAGAAAAACTAGAATAAGATTTCTCTACTTTGATTTCTCAGAAATCAAAGGGAAAAAATGATCACTTTTGAAACACTAATATGATTGCTCTGAGGAGAAAAAAGAAATAAGTTAGATGGGAGCAACTATAGGGAAAAACTATTGCAAATATAGTTTAATCTAAAATAACGTAATGGTTAGGGTTTTATATGTGGTAGCGTTGAGTTTCCGTAGAATCTTTCATTCATCTTCTACAACGATATTAATAGTGGAGTTGCAAATGAGCCGAGACAACTCAATCCTGAAATGGTCAAACTCAATTCGTCGGTTTGGAGGATCTGCTTAGGCTTGATTTTTTTACTTCTCGAATCTTGCTTTTGATCTTAAGGCTCCATTTCCACTAGCTCGAGCTAAACCTGAACTTGTTTGTGAATAGTTTGGTTCCTTTAGATTTATAGACATCAATTATTTTTGATCTATCAAATATTTAAAAAATACATATGTAACTTGAATCTCTTAAGGAATCGCAAACTAATAGCTAGGTAGAGCCAATATATCAAATAATTAAAGTATTGTATAATTTTTTCAACTTAATATTACTATTATTATAGATATGTAAAATTATTAAAATTTGTACCATTAATTTATATGTGCATATAAATTAAAGGTTTGGTCTCGTTTGATTAATTTATAGATAACATATATGTATATAGGGGATTATTTTCTCTAAATTGAAACGTATATATATGTGTGTGTATATATATTATCTATGAATTAATTAAACGAGGCCGAAACTTAAAAAAGTAATGGGGGGTTGTTTAGACTCGGTCCGTTTATTTAACAGGTTTATTTCGTTGTTTAGACTTAACTCATTTATTAAATAAAAGAGTCCGAACCGAATCCTTAACGAGCCAAAGCCGAAGTTATTTATGAGCAGCTCGATATTCATTTCCATCACTAATAAATATTGCAGAAGGAGATAAAGGGTTTACGATTTAAAATTCTATTTATTATGTTTTTTCTTGAAACATTGGAGGAAGGTTCCACGCGAAGAAGACAATTGCTTGAGTAATATATATGCACATAATCCAAGCATTCATACCATATATTACTGATGAAACAACAATCTTCTTGGCAAAAACAAAAGTCGTTTCTCTATGGAGAAAAGCTTTTAAAAATATAGTTTGGGGGCTTCAATTGTCACATTATGGTTTTAGCTATCAGACCGAAATAAATTTAAGCAACATAATTATCGTACCTTATTATTGACCAACTTTTATATAGATTCCAATGGATTCAACGGATTGAAGCCCCTCACTCAAAATTTTAACAAGTTAGGAGCTAATGACAGACAACCAATTAACCTATAATCAATCAAACTAGTTACAAAATAATTTTGCAAAAATAATTGTTTTAAACAAAATTTGTTGAAAGCAAAAGTAGGCAAGCAGAATTTCTTTTTCTTTATGGCACATTATTATGTTATTAGGACTTGATATATCGGTAACAATTTTGTTGTCTATATAGTATTATTTTATTGAACATGTAATGTATTATGTATTGCTGACACTAGCATTTGTTGGTATTTTTTTTCCTCCGCATAATCAATTAACGTACTGAAAACTAGAAACCTCAATAACCCAATTTCATCAAATTGGCAAAAAAAATATTATACAGAAAAAAAAAAATAACTATAAGAGAGACCCTTTCTTCAGTTTTTGGCCTCTATTTTTTGCTTCAACTGTTTATCTATATCACACAATTCATATGATTATGTTACTGATCTGGTAAATATTTACTCGTCTATATCGCTTTATGCATATTAAACATGTTGGGATTAAGTGTTGTGACACTAACATTTGTTAGAATTATCTAGCAACAAGTGGAAACCAGTGGCAAAAAAATAAATTATAAGAAAACAATGGAGTAGGGGGCTCTTGTATAAAAATAATGGAAGCACCTTATTTCAATATTTTATTGTTGGATAAAATTTAAATTAAATTTAAAAAATTCTAACTTAAAAAAAATTCATTATATTAGAACCGTTGGATCAAAGATTAATATAATAATTAAAAGATATCTGCACGTTACTCGAGCTATTTTTCGCACGGGACAATAGTTGACTTGAAAATAGAAGAGTTACAATGTGCTAAATTAGAAGCGTAAAAGATGACTTAAAAATATAAAAACAATGGAAAATGATGACAGGATAAATAATATAATGAATAAAAGTGCGACTCTACCTCAAAATTTGGCAAATTTTAATAAAAAGTTATATGTAATTGCAAAAATGATCATATATTTATATTTAAAGTATTTTTAGTAGTATTATAAATAATACTTTCTCCATTCAAAAATAATAGGTTTAATTTTTTATTTTTATTTTTTGACTTCAAAAAATAATTGGTCATTTTTATTTTTGGAGGTGAAATCATTATAATAAAGTTAAATATATTAACATCTTGCCCCCTCATCATTGTCAGTGGAAAAAAATAAGAAAAAATAAATAGGCTTTAAATTTGTTGATGCACATCCCTTTTAAATTTTGAAAATACATTTATTAATATTTTTTAGAACTATGAACCGACTAAACCGGCCTCATTATCTGTAGATGGATGAAGTATTATTATTGTAAAAAAATTAAATATGTTCTATTTTATTTTTTTACTAATTTTCTATTTAGATATTTCTTGTAAACAATTTTCAATATAAAATTGAGAAACAAATATCTTTTGTAACAAGAATGATTTCGAAAGAAAATGATTTAGGAATCTAATCTAATGTCCGGAAAACTATGGTTGCTTATGAGAGACTCTTTCTTCAATTTTTTGGCCTTTTCCCTTTGCCTTAACTGGCTTTGTTATTTTATTTAATCATAATTTTATTTCTATATATGCAATGCAAGTTTTATTTCCGTGTATCGCCAGCTGCCAATCTAATCTACTATTCAAATGACAACTAAAAATGAGAAAACCAAGAAAAAGTCTTATTTCGTGTGTTAGACTTTAGGTAAATGGTCTTTATCCTCCCTTTTCAATTTGGTTGAATGTGTTTGTTTTGCATAATTCCAATAAAATATATTTTAAAATTTTCACTGGTGCATTAGAAATAGAGATGATCATGGTGATGATGATCAAATGTAATGTGTATAAATGTTGAATCAACAACAGAGACTATGCATAATTTTGTTGACTGATAATAAAACTATTTGTACTTAACAAGATATAAAATTATGGATAAATTATTTTATATACTAGTCTGCACTTTGGTACATCACTTTTTATATGTTTACAACTAAGATATTGGTCATTCAAATTTTTTTATGCTATGCATTATTTCTTTCACTGCTAGTTGTGAAAATATGAACTTTAATATATGTTAAAAGCGGTGCATATATATATATGTACAAGATGCTGTCTTAACTCATTTTGAGAATTACTTAGATGTAGTAATTGTTTTTCAAACAAAATTTAAAAAATAATATGCCTGTGTCTGTGTATTGCCGTTGGCTGGAGACACGGTACTATAAAGTTTCAACTACTACGTCATTATATTGAATTAATTAAAAGAAATTATTTTTAGTCAAATTTTATTGAAAACAACAGGAAATGACTACTCCATTTTTTTAAGGGTCCTTCTAGCACAATAAAAAAAAATTATTCATTTCACAATTTTAATATATATTAGCAAATTACCTATATTATCCGTACATAAATAAGAGAAAGACTTGATGTATTAATTATTTTCATTAAAAAAGAATAAGAGTTAATTGTATTTATTAGGAGAATTTTTGTTCATCTTATATTTACTAATTATTGTCTTAATTAGCATGTTCAAGTCTAAATAGATAATTAAAAAAGAACGGAGGGAGTAACAAACACGTTGCTAATTTCTATTGACAGTTATCTCCATATTTTCTTCGAATCAAAATTTTTATTATAAAATTTTATTTCTATTATTAAAAATATTGCATCATCCTTGCTTAGAAACCCGTCTTCATAGGATGATTAGTATTTAGTTTTAATTTTCCTTGATTGTTACGAAAGAGGAATAAATAGTGATGTTGACTGATGAGTCAAACAGCTGCACCAAATGCCAACAACCAAACCATGTCTTCTATTCACCAAAATAATTAAATTAAATTATATTAAATTATATTAAATAAATATATATATACTCTCACGTGAAAAGAATCCATCTAGTGTAATTTATTACTTCACGCATCTTATTTTGTTCCCATTAATAATATATAGACAGATTTGGATTATAATGATGATGAGTAATGGAATATGCTAATCAATTTATCCATATTATAATTGTAAAAATCAAATAAAATCATCTTTACATATAAAGCAAGATCATCTTTTAATTAAGTGAGGCTGTGTTAAAATTTTTATTTCTAAAAATATATTTATAAATTATTATTCAAAACAAATTCAATTTCGACACTAGTATAATAGGAAAAACATCCAATCCCAAAATTACTAAATTGCAATTATATTTTGCCATTCCTTTTCTCTCGGTCTCTCGTCGCTCAATCTTTTTTTTTATTTTTAGATGATATGTCTTCATCACCCTCCACCTCGGATTGATCGGGCCATCGCCGCAGATTCAACATCAACTTCAAGTCAATCAATTTTCGTTGTTCCCTCTCTTGACCCCATATACTCAACCATCATAAGACAATTTTATCTATGTATTTGAAAAAGCGCGAGTAACGAATTTTCTCCCATAATAGCGCCAGTAAGAATTTTCTCAATTGTTATTTTTTTTTCCTCACTTGTAATGTATATTTTGCACGCATCGTCTTGTGTAATGTTATTTACGTATTTTGTTTCAATTGTTATGCGTGTTTTATAAGCACTGTTGATATCATGAGGACTAGCGTATATAAATTGTACAAACATGTTTGATATTACATGTTGTGTGTTAATTTTTTTAAAAACACAAATGGCATACGAAATCTAAGCACATAGAGTCTCGATATTGAGTCATTCTTTTTGAGTCATTGGATGTGATTCATTTTCAAAAGCCTTCTTTATAGAAGAATTCTTCAAAATATAGGAATCGTTGTGTTTTCAGGATACGCTATCACAAATTGAGGTCAACATATTATCGATATTTTAATATTTTTAATTAAGATTAATTCTAGTAAATTATTCTTAATTTATAATAATAATCTTGTACTATAAACACAATAATTTCGCACAAAAAAATTTCCTATAAATTACAGAAAAAAAAATTCTCCTATTGAGAGCAAATCCATCGTTTACCTGGTCTAAAACACCAACCGTCCAAAATGTTCATTTATTTATAGGAATATGTATATTTCTCTTTCCCCTATTGAATTTCTAATGAAAAATAAATAAATAAAATAAAGCCATGGAGCCTCGTGAGATTATAAAATTATTGGAAACTATGCAAGAAAAGAAAGAGTGAAGTTGTCGTCAAAGGTTGATCTTAGAAGACGATAATGTACTTTGAGGAAAATAACCACATTATTGTTTCCTTTAACTTTGTTGACCATTTCACCAATTTTATTATTTACCAATTTTCTTCACTTTGATAGTCATATATGAAGAGAATTATTCGATACAAAAATTATTTTTCTTGTAATTTACAAGAATTAATATATTTTTAAGACAAATTATTATAAATTGAGAAAAACTTATTATAAGTGTTTTTAATTAATATTAGTTGTAGTAAATTATTTTGATTTAAAGTAGCCTTATCGTCAAATACAGTAAATTCGTAAAAAAAATTCATGTAAACTTTACAAAAAAAATTATTGTATTAAGAGCAAATCCTATATGAAGCCTTTGAACTTTCTTTCTGCCTCAAAGGTTTATGCGGTAAACTTTTATATTGTTTTAACAAATATTAGATAGAAATACTTTTCATTTTTTGCAAACTTTTTCTCTTTAGTACCCGTATGCATATGAATAGTTGAAGAATATTTTTTGTTTTTTGAATAGATGTGGAACCTAATAAATACAATGAGAATTTTTTATGCATCTCATATAATATAGTATTGATTCACGTTTTCTTCAACCGTCTTCTCGTTTTAACTTTAGAAATAATATTTGAAAATAAGAAATTTTAAAATATATTATTAGGAATTTTAAAACATAAATTACATATCACGTCGGATTTTTGGAACATTTTTTACGTAAAAAATCAAATCAAAATTATCCGTAATGTACAATATTGTTTTATCGTTTTGTATTTTACTAATTATGCTACTGCCCGATCTCATGTTGAATGAGAAAGCTATCACTTTTAAGTGCAAGTGTCTTTTTATTTATCACTATGTTCAAATTTCGTACATTGCACGTCTTTTATCACTATGTTTAAATTTCGTACATAAAAACAAATCAATTGCTCCATATTTTATGGGATGATCTTTATACTGTGGCAACATGAAAACAAATCAATTCCTCAATATTTTGTGGGATCATGGATTATCTCTATCCGTTAGTGAATTTTTTTGTGTGCAAAATATATATATATATATATATATATATATATATACCCATAATGTATAAAAACTTTCTCCTTATATACTAATTTAGGGCTTATTTGGCTACAGTTTTGTTTTTAATTAAAATTTTAATAGCTTTTATCTGCTTAATTTTTAATTTAAAATTATTTATTATTTTATCCTAGATAATTATAAATTTTAAGTTGAATATATTTAATTTTTTTTTATAATTTATTTAAAAACTAAAAACAAAATCTTTCTGAGGGGGTATGATGGGTGAGCACTTGTGAACAGGGAACCTTCGGCTTTTTCTCTGTTTGTATTGGGGCCACTTTTTTACTTTACAAACCGAAAGAGAGTTAAAGTAATATTTTTTTCTTAGAAAAGGGATCTAAACAGAATAAATCTGGAGTTTAATCTTTACAGATGGATTAGATCGATATGATTGTTTATTACGGATACCTTAATTAAATTGGTTGTGTATATTTTTATATATATATATATATATGTTTGCTTACAAATTTAAGTGGAATTTTAGGTTGTAAGGTTGAGTAAACTTGGCGACCAAAAAGGCAGCTGGAGTACACCATAACTATTTTAATTTTGTTTATAAATTATTCTTATGTTGACATTGTTAATTTATGTAATCACAAAATCTATCAAAAAATTTCACTCGTGCTGTTTATGGATTATAATCCATCTAATTATTAATTAACTTTTTAAAAAATATAAACTCTACAAAATGTTTCATACACTTTTCGTTCCAAAAATGTCATTCATCTTATAACTTTTTAACAAAAGTTATTATGTCTAAAATTGTAATTTAATTAATCTTAATTTGCATATTTTTTACTAATAGATAATATTATATATTTAGATATTTAAATTGATGATTATCAAATTAACAAAAGATAAATTTAAATATATTACAATAATATGAATCATATTTTTGAAATATAATATTGATATATCATTAGCGATTTAAGTTAGTTGTTGACCCTATGTTTTAATACAATATATTTTGACGATAATTAATTTAATTAATACCCGATTTTATTACAAATGTCACAACGTTATTTCTAATGTTTATTGAATATTTAAGGAATCAAAATCAAACATACAACTAAACAGATTCCAACCACACACGGACTGAGGTGTCCGCACACGGACATGGAACCGTCCACGCACGGACAGACACTCGTCCGCACACGAACAGGGATATAAAAGCTTACGGATGCACATCCGAACACGGACAAGAGACTAGTAGCACACAGTCACACTAGAGCAAGAAACAATTTCTATGTCAGGATTTAACATCGGTTCCATATTAACTGATGTCGAAAACGAGGCAGTGACATTTTTGAAAATAAAGACAACATTTTTTCAATACAGAGGTTAGAGGGCGTACCAATACTTCCAATACCGATTATTTTGCCTTTACCGTTATCCCGAAATGTGACATTTCCTCGATTTTTCGGTTCCAGAGTTTTGAAATTTGTCATATCACCAGTCATGTGTCTTGAGCATCCACTGCCGAGAAACAATTTGTCACCGTTGGTTTTGGTTTTTAAGCAAACCTGCACAGGTAGGTAAAAATACGGTACCCTATGTTATTTTGGGTCCTTATTTGTTAGTGTATTTGACAATCCATCTCAAATTTTTGGCATT
>MKEJ01021889.1:0-16658 GCA_001753735.1 Embelia ribes | reverse complement strand
ATCTTATATCTAATATTAGCAGCTCTGTATTTAATAGATTCACATTTTGCTAGACTTGGTAACTGAGTACAAACTGAAGAAATTTCTCTTTCTGGTTTTGATGGTTTGATCTGGAGAGCAGAACTTAGATTCCAGACAAGCAGAACCTAATCATATGTTATTTTTTCGATATATGTTTAGAAATCATATTTTGTGAAAACAATACTCTCAAATTTTTGCAATAATTCTGTCTGAAGTATATCAAGGTTACCGACATTGGCTTCTTGTGATTCCTTTGGACTAATTCTCCTGTAAAATAACGCATCACTAAAGTTTTGCCATGTTACTGAATGAGTTATTACCAGTGGTTCATGATCATGTGTGACGAGAATATTGTTTGGTCTCACGTCTCTGTGAATGATGTTGTTCCTGTGAAGATATTCTAGACCGGCAGCAGCTCCCAATGCTATTTTAACCCTCCTGTTCCAGCTGAGAGTTTTCCCTTTGTGCTCTGTGCAGTTATGAATTATTTCTTGGGTTAGCCTTAACTTCCATGTTCATGTTGAGAACACGTGCATATTTGGAAACTGAAAAATGAAATACTTGTTTTTTCCTATTTCTTACTTGATAAATGTTGGTCCAGGGAACCATTGCAGACAAACTCATAAACAAGCAGCCTATGATTTCTTTCGGAGCATGATCCCAACAACATAAGCAAATTCTTGTGTCTGGTTTTGCTTAGTACTTCAACTTCGGATTTGAACTCTTTCTGTCCTTGAAAGCTAGCATCGCTATGTTGCTTAACAGCAATACTCAATCCATTTTTTAGCTTTCCCTCGTACACGGATCCAAAACCCCCTTCTGAAAGGAAGTTTTTTGGGGAAAACCCTTTCGTAGCTGCATAAAGCTCTTTGTACTTGAACTCTTTCATCCAACCAACTGTTGGTCGTCTATTTTTGCAGCCCGAGCATATGGAGTTTCCGAATACGTCATTTGAGTTATTCTTTTCCACTCTATCATCACACTTTGTTTGACTTAGCTCTACTAAATCTATATTGGGAAATGGTGATTTTTCTTCCGATGACTCTTGTTCAGAAGTGATATTGTTTTCTTCCTCTATTGATTTGCAGGTTGATGTTTCTCCCAAGTTATGACTAGAACTAGAAGCTTCAGTGTTTGCTTTGCTTGAAAATGAATCAGAAGTCAACAGGTGGTCGCTTGATGAGGACTTAGAAACTGACGATTTCTGGGGGTTTTCATTTGATGATGACTTAGAAATTAAGTTGGGGTTCTTCGGAGAGGTCGGAGATTCTGACACAGTGAATTGGCAATAGAATGTAAGTTCAGGATAAGCAGAAACCAGTCCTATTGACTTTTGTGTTTTTCTTGATTCAGAGTGGATACATGTATTCAGTGTCCTTTTTATTGTCAATCTTGTGCACTTTTTCATAAGGCTAAGCTCATTCCTTTCTCGAAATAAGCAAATCCCTCCCAAGACACAAAAGTCACTAGCTTAATCATCTCATTTCTTTGAAATACTAGAGATACCTTTTAACTCTTGGGATATTAGTTCATTGTTTGCTAGTTCATGAGACAGTTTACCTGGAGTGATTAAGCAAATGGTGCTTGAGATAGAAAGAAATATGAAGAATAAAGCTCCTGCAATTTGATATGACAAATAATTGCCTTAGGTGGTTTTCTTGAACTTATGTGTTGCCTTATCTCTAAAGTCGCCATCAAAAACATTGTAGATGATCGTATGCATATACCAATGCTGGAAGAGGGTTTTTAGTCCTCTAACCACTAATGCAAAAATTTTTTGATGGCTACTAACTCGTACTATCGTACAACAGAAGTCGATGTAACAAATAAGATCTGCAGTGCTTTTGATGAAGAACTCGTTATCGAAACACACTAGATGACATTTGGCCTAAAAGATCTTTATAGTTCTTTTGCTTTCCACATATTGTCAATTTTTCTGGTTTCGTTGAGTCAAAGATTTAAGTAAGAATCATAGTGGAACTTATTCCCTTACTTCGTGGAGGCTCTCCGATCTTTGGGCTTTCTGGTATCATTTCACCATATGTCACTTGGCTTTTCTCTGTAGGAGGTTTCATTCCCTTGATTGCTTTTGGCTCTCTCAGATTCTTGATAACGTTGTTTCGCTTCATCCTCAATATTCCGCAAGAGAGCTCATCCAAGAAGTACCTTTCGTTTTTCTTCATCTGCCTGCACCGATAGTAATCACACAATGTGAAATCCTTTCAGGGTTCATAATTCAGGTACTTTTGTGTTTGCTTATCATCGTTCTTTTACTTCATTCATTTCCCTATTCAAATCCAGTAACCATATGTAAATTCGATAACGAATTTAAATATATTTGAATTGTCTTGTGGAGACTACCTTGATAAACCATGGATATACATGCTACTGACGATTTGCTACTTCATGTAGAATTCTTATGCATGTCTACTGAGGTCAATTTTTTACAATTCTTTTAGGTAGATAATATACGAGGGAATAAAAATCTTTGTTCTTCTGAAATTCTCTGCGTTATAAGTTAGGTTTGTTTGAAACTTCAGTGTTTCCAATCACTCTTTTGCTAGAAGTGCTTTGACCAAGTTCCTAAATTTGATTGCTACAAGCTCGTACTTGTCCTATTTTGTAAGTCAATGTAGTCCTGTAAGGTAGTTTCCAAAATATTGCTCCCTTCGTCCCAAAAATCTTAGTCCCTTATGAAAAATCCAACTTTATAAAAGATACATATGCATTAAATTGTTATTAGTTTTACAAATTTACCCTTGGCCAAGTATGTAGTGGAATATTGAATAATACAAAACACATTGAATATGTAATGTAGGAAATTTACACTTATTTTTAGATGCGGACTACATTTTGAGACATACCAAAATGGCAAGTAGGACTAAAAATTTGGGACTGAATACTTAATTTGCTACTGCAGTTTTTATACAATATATATATCCTGCTATGGTACCCCCATGGCCATGGAAGAGTGACTTCTTTTTTGCAATTTATACTTAGAAGTAGATCAGGACTAAAATTTTCTTACAGAAAAGTGGCTTGCATTTATTAACATGAATGCAAGACCCGTGATATAACTATGTCATTGCTACATAAATTTCGTGGCATGGCTTGAGTTTTTGTGTGGCTGCATCTAATATTAAATAAGCCGGTCTTTATTGTTTCTTTAGCAGAGCCATGCTAATGGCAAAGCAGTTAAAGCTGATAAAAATTCAATACTTGGGTGTGCTATTCCGTACTTCATACAATCTTGAGAAGATTAACTTTTAACTGACCTTTCAAGTACTACCCATGTTGCCTCAAGTTTTTTGGCTGCATTTACGGCAACCACCTTGGATATAGGCCCTGCTTGCACCTTTATCCGGAACTTAATCTGCGGAGATTTTTAATTAACTAGCCGATAGTGTCAGCTATTTTAGCATCATGCCTAGCATTTTCTTGTCCAAAATTTTTAAGCAAGCTGTGCATATTTTTTCTATAAACAGCGAAACATGTATAGTTGACTAAATCATTCAGGAGGAGGTTTGAACAAAAATAATAGGTTAGGAAATTGCACACCACATGGTAGACTGTAGACAGTGTCTTTATCAAGTGCATACTGCATTCATACACTGGTACACATATTTATACACAAGTCCAACGGCTTGCTTATGTTCTAAATACTTGATTCTGCCGATGATATAAAGTTCCATAAAAGTGGCAGTTCACTTCTTCGAATTGGCCAAAAACCAGTATGACTTCATTTTTAATTTTGAAAGAAGGTTACTATTTTTCGATCTTTTTTTGCTTCTCCATACTTCATATCTATTATTAATGAAGCTATGAAAATGTGAACTCAGGCATATATATTCTTATCTATGCATGACCTTTTCCAACTCGCAGTGATTAAGAAGTTCCAGCGCCTCCGGATTTTCGCGGTACTCTTTCTTTTTCCTTGCTGCTTCTTCCTCCACGAGCTTTGGATTTGTGGCTCCCACTTTAGCCTTGTAACCCACTGAAAGAAAAATCAAATGAATGAGCAAATAAAAGTAACATGTAATTAACAGGAGAGTGCTTTTTAACTTCGATGCACAATCCTTATTTTAGTTTTTCTGCCTTCCTTTGTTTAGACTTTCATAATAATCTAACGGATACAAGAGTGTGACTCTTACGCAGATGTCCCAGTTACTTGAAGAATACGTACTAGGGTTATTAACCCGGTGAAGAACTCCAACAAGCGTAAGCTCATCCTTAGGCTTAAGCTGTAAGCCTTGTAGGATCCATTTAATTGCTTCCCAACTAACTTCTCTGGTCATGTCGTGGATCACCACCACCCGCTGAGCTTCCATGGCCATGATTCTACTTTTTAAAGAATTGACCTGGAAAAGAAGAAGAGGTTGTCATATATGGACCATGAAGATTCTTTTAATGCATGATAGTTTATGACCTCAAAAAATGTCCTTTTCCTTTATGAGCTGTTATTATGCATAAAATTATGATTTAAAGCTTCTTATCATACTTGAGAACTGATGAGTTTAACCATACTGACAAGAAAGTGGAAAACCAAGTGATCGCAATTTTTACTGTGGATTAAAGTCACATTTATGTTTTAGAAAACAGAGAAGGAGAAGAAGAAATGATTGCAGAACAGCAGAAAATGAGATCAGTGTCTGAAACAGAAATAGTACTGAAGTGATGAATGGTGGTTGTTCCAAGGTAGTTATCTCAGTCTGAGTAAATTCGGGTATCCCAGGTAATGTGCTCCACAACCTTTTTTTTACATGTTTTAGATTTAAGGTGAATCTTTATGCTATCATTTTCGTGAAATTCCATGCTTATTACCATATTTATTCACTTTTTAAAATATAGCCACAGGAGGACAAGACAAAAGATGGATGATAACAAAGCTCCTCAATTTCTTGTTGCCCAGCTAATATTCAATGTTATCCCTTTTAAATTTTGCTTTTGTCTGTCTAATACCACCTAACAAAATCTTGGCCGGTTAACTGGAGTCTGTGAACGTACCAATGGGCGTGGAGATAACCTGCTTTTGCTTTTCAAAGCGTTAAAACCTATGTTTATGTTTGAGAGGACTCATTTCTGGTGATTTCAATTTTGTCTTTCACAAGTGTTTTAAGCAATGAAATGGTATCTCCCCCTAGTACTGAACTTCTTACAAAAACATTCTTAAGGATTCCATCGAGTCTTTTAGGACTACCTTTAATCACAATTTTAATTGTGTGCTGACCAGATTCATTAATGTGTTTCAAACTGAATTGACCTGTGGCCGTATGGACCTGTTTCAATCAAGTGGTTCACCTTATGTGGAAATTAGTTCATATTTCATTACGTAATTTGCACATTGTTTATATACTCGTTGAAGCTGTCTCAATCTGATGGTCCACCCTTATTTTAAGATTCGTGATCGTGCCTAAGTTAAATGAAATTGTACATTTAAATAGCCATATGCACAAACGTGGTATTCTAGGAAGATACGTTTACATTTTCTTAGAAAAGTACTCCCTTTGTCTAATTTACTGAAAACCAGATGAATTCGGATGGCAATGTAACATAGTTTGAAAAAGTGAAACTTTAATGATTTGCTCGTATATATTCATGCTCTAGATGTGTTGGGCATGTCGTCTGTGGAGGAACATAGTTTAACATAGTTTTAAAAAATACCTTGTTTTGTGCTCTTTGCCAATCGTAGATCTCTTCTTTTATTTATCTTTCAAAATTGTTTCCCTACATTTGTTTTCGAAAGATAACCTCAAAAGGATTCCGAATCAAGAGTCTTCTTTTCTTTTTTTTTTTTTTTTTTTTTTTTCTTTTTTCTTTTTCTCAATGAGCAGTTTAATTATTGTGCTCATTGTGCCATGTGTTTGGTGCATTCGGTAATCTTGGTCATGCTTGAGCAAGTTTGTGCATATATATCCATAAACTAGTATCTCAATTTTATTGGTGGTAAGATTAGTCTATCTGTTGAGTTTCCACTAGTAAACTTCATATCTTGTGCTGTTGTAACTTCATTTTTGGCGGATATGTCAATGGGTGTGTAAGCGGTCCCCTTTCACAGGGCTGGTTTTGATGAAAACTATGTTAGTGATTAAGCCTGGCGCTTGGATCTTGGCTTTAGCTTTTGTTTGTGGTACCTGTCCTTGAAGGCAATTTACAATGTGTCAAATTTTTATGCAATGATGATTGATCAAACATTATAATTTCATGATTTATATTTTTTGGTTAAGTGACTCCCTATGATTCTGGTATTCATATAATACTAAATACCAAAATAATAGGTGCCCTCATTTCGTTTAATTCATCAGAGCATATATTTAAATATGTATAATATGTGTACGTGTATATATATATGTATGTATGTGTGTGTGTGTGTGTGTGTGTATGGACAACCCAGTGCAAAAGTCTCCTGCACTGTGGGGTCTATAGAGATCTGACAGAGGTTATTTACAGGGTACGAACCCGTGACCCAAGGTCGTAGTAGAGATGTGTATGCCCCTAACTTATAGAAATATTCAAGTTAGGGTATTAAATACCACTTATACCAATGTATGTATGTTTGTGTGTGGTTGAGGTACTTGTATAAAATAATTCTATTCGTCTCGTCTGTGTTATATGAATGATTGATTAGTGGACCTTTTTGGAAACTAGATTGATGACGTTATGGATGTCTAATTCTCTTAGTTTATCAATGTATAATAAGATACAGATGTCATCATAATTCACCAATGTGTAAATATATGTATAGATAATCAAGTTGCCTCAGAGGAACAAGTGGAGTAGGAAAATTCACATTCCAGCCGACATGATACCCATTTTGTTTCATATAGCCTAGCCATATTCTTCGGATTAAATCTTGGTGGTTGTTACTGTAGTATGCGTGTGTCATTGTAATCTGATGTCTTTGGACCATACTAGCAGTGATTATTTGAATACAGCCTGAGTTATTCTATATATATTTTATTTTGATATCACTTTTTAACCATTTTCACAGAAATCTGATTGATGACCTTTTGTAGCTCTAAGTCTCATTGAATTCATCAGTTATGAACTATGATCTGATATGCATATAATCGTAAGTCATCAGTATATAAATGTATGCATTGGCATGTGTATGATTGTAGTCTGATACTTTTCCAGGTTGAGTTAAGGGCTAACAAAGTGGGGTTGTGTTACTGTGCGTGTATAACCCTCTCATGATTTTGTAATGATGAACCTGTCTTGAACAAGAACTGCCCTTGGCTATCTTGTTCGTGTAGAGTTTGTATTCTAAATGCACAAGCATGTCTGCTGTATGTATGTTAATGTTTTGAGTGTCTAAATGTGACCACTTTCTTTTGTATTTTCAGTCTAGCAGGGGAAGGGGAAGACCTCGCAGAGATTACCCTCCAAGATCTGAAGAAAAGACTTATCACGGGCGAAATAGTGTCCCTCCATCGAGGCACCTATGGGTTGGGAATCTGCCTCTCAACATAAATGAGAAAGTCTTAGCTAATCGCTTTTTACAGTTTGGAGAAATCGAGAACATTGCTTTCCAACCGGGCCGTAGCTATGCCTTTGTTAATTTTAAATATGATGAAGAAGCTTTTGCCGCAGTAAGCGCACTTCAAGGATTTGAGATTGGGGGAAATCAACTTAAAATTGAGTTTGCCAAGGCGGTTAGTTTTGACCACTTCTTTTTGTTCTCATTACAATGCAGTGTTGTTCTCATTTTATGGTACATATATATATTTCCAAATTTTTTGGTTCTCTTGATAAAAGCAATACGGCTTGAAGTTACACATCAGATTTGGCTGGAGAAGAATTATATGCTAATTTTAATGATACATGACTTCACGAATAATAGAATAAATCCAAGTTTTATGCCTCTAGGTTGGACAATTTTATTCAAAATATAAAGATGATGATAATTTATTGCATTCTAAGAAGGATATCCAATCTCCAACATTGGCTTTAGCAAAGTAGTGTTAGATGATCAACGTGCAAACCAAGAGTTAGGCAGTAACGTAATTGATACAAATCAAGGGTTGTACATATATTTACACATAAGATAAAAAAAAAAAAAAAAGAAGTAATGCGCCGCCTCTAAGGTGTTGAACCCTTAAAGATTAGTAAGAAAAGACTTATTCATTGATTGAATGTAGACCACCCACAGATTCAACAATGTAGAAAACCTGAAATGATATCATCCTTTAACCATAAAAAAGGAATCAAAAGTTACCCTTGTAGAAAAGTAACGTGTATTTTCACTGCAATGCAAACCTTACTATTCCTCCAGTTTTGCAGATACATTATGTCATTATTCATCCTCCATGCTATGCCACGCATATTGCTACAAAAAGCTCCAACATGAGCAAATCACTTATGCCAGGATAACAATTTATAGTTTATATGCTGTAACTTGAGTTCTCTCTGCATGCGTTGCACTTTAATTGATCAAGAGGTAGAGCCTTTCTTGGACGAAGTCCAACGAGTTTAGTCGGTTTGATTGGCTTGCAGTTTAGGCCCTTCATCATTGAAAGCTGCACATGCTAATCAACCAGGCTTAGGATATTCACTTATCGATGCAAAGTTCTGCTGCTTATACTTTTCTATATTTATATTATTTATTCATTGTTTGTTGGTGTGTTTTGAGTTTTCTCAATGGATTTGGCATTCTCACAATTGCTTTGAGAAGAACTAAATTGTCACTAATCAGATGCATAACAATTGGTATTCACAGTCCATCAACAAGTTCCTTCTTCCAAATATTCTTGAGTACTCAATTGCAGAAAATCAGAACTAAGTTTTTATTCTTCTCAGAAGCAGGTTATGCAATTCAACGATATAAAACTTATTAGTAGGAAAATTTTATTGAAAACCAAACGCTTTAAGAGGACAAACCATGTACAGCATCCTTACCATTATCTTAAAGATTCTCTTAAAAATGTTAAAAAGCAGTCTACTTTAACCCCTAAATTTAAGGGGTTAACTAAATAAAAATAAACTGTTAATGGTTAACATGGGTTTATTTATTTTTTCTGCCAAGTGAATGTGCCATCATAGCCTCTTTACCGTCAATGGAAATAATTACTGCATCTCTCAAATGTTCGACTTAAATAGAAATGGAAGTGTCCAAATTCTCTTTCTTTCCCGTCTCCAAATTACCTTGCAAATTGCTTTCTACAAGCTTATTTAGGAGAATCATCTTATACCTTTTATGAAGAAACCAACTTTTATAATCATTTGGCAGGCTTGTCCTGACTGATCAAATCATTTTGCAAGAAGCAAAGCATCTTTATATGGTTTGGAAAGGTCGCAGGATTCTTATAGGCAAGATTGGAGTTCTTGGTTTTGACTTCTAGATGTTTTTACTACTTCAAGATAAAGTAGTTTGGGCAAAGTAATTACATCTCTATAAACACTGTTGAAAGTCCAGATTTTAAGAATTGGTCAAATTTATATTTCACATTTGGTGCCAGCTTACAATAGAGATACTTGTATAGGTCTGTGCAAAAGCTTTTGGATATGAATGCTAGGAGAAATCTTTCCTTCATCAATCACTATACCCTTCTATATTCTTCGATTTGATTTTCGATCTAGAATTCAGTTTCATGCTTATGAACTGTAAGAAAAGGATTCAGAGTAACTTCTCGTAGTAATGTAAGTTGCCTGTATATCATGCCTTAATTAATAATATGATCAGAGTTTAGTTTGTGGTGATCTAACTCTTTGGAAATTTACTAAAAGCTTAAACCTGTAAGATTTCTGTAGCATACAGGATGAAGTCTATTTGCCCTGACCTTTGAAAAATTGAACCGTAATAGCCACATGTAAGTACGATCCAGCAGCCATACGCTATAGCTGATATTTCCGTGTTGTGGAACATTTCGCTCTATTGAGTTACAGCCATTAAGGTTTTCCGGAAGCATAAAAATGTGGATCATTAACACTGCAACTTACATAAAGAAATGGTTATTTTCTCGTCTTCCTCTTGCGTTGCAATTCAATGAACGTGTTTCATGGGAATCGAGATTGTACCAGTCCCAACCAAACAGAACAACTTGGATCTTTTAGTTGAGAACAACTTCATAAAATCGGGTACAATTGCACACGAATGTCACTGGTATTTAAGTTATGAAATTTGTTTATTTAAGTCAAGTGGTTGAATTCGACTGCTCAAGACGGTGGAGATATGCCATTTTTAAGATTGTATAGCTAGGCAAATTGGGGTGCAATACTTCCCTTGACATATTTAATTCACAACGGACAAATGCACCTGATCCCTTGCATGCGTAGGCCAATAATATCCTTCGAAAAAACAAACAATTTCAAAGCGAGAAGATAATGCTCTTTCTACACCATAAGGTGACAAAAAGTGCGTCACTTTGACAGTGTGCTCAAGTTCTATGTTCGACAGCAATGAATAATCACATTAAAGGTAGAGGGACAGTCTCCCCTCCTATCCCAATTCTTTAAGCACCCCTCTACTCGAAAAGTAGACAAACTAAAGTGTCTTTATCTCTTACAATCTGAAAAAACTTTGAATTCCGAAGTCAATTGAGTGTATCATCTCAACATATTCATCAATAGTTGGCATAGCATTCCCAGTTTAATGTAGTTCTTTACTCTATTCAGTTGAATAACGTACAGATTAATGGATCTCATTTGTTTTCCAAGTGGTTTATCAGGTGTTTAAACTCAAATTGGCACAGAACCTAACGCTCAGGCCTTAGGCCACCATATCATTTTCTTTATCGCCATTGGTAACCCAAAAGCTATCTATACCTCACTTTCACTGCTAAGAAATGATGTCTACTTGTTACCAATAACAAGGTTTATTACCCTCAAATATTCATATCCAAATCACCAACAAATTGTAATGATTCAAATTAATTATCTAAGTTTGAAACTTACCTCTGTATCACAAATATCTAAAAATCCAATTTGCATATCTTACAAGTATCCATGTTATTGATTTGATATATCTTACAAAATTTAGAAAGCAAAAGATGCGATGACAAGCATTTTGGTTGCTGGTGTTTGGATTAAAATACAGTGATTGCATGTCCTCAACGCTCAGAATGCATGCTGATGTGAACAAAGATCTTTATGATATGAGAACGAAATTTGTGTGGGACAATTACTAGAAAAGTATTATTGCGTGTTCATAAAATACGCGTCCGTTCAACACATATTTCTGTGTGAAAAGCCCATGTATGTGGCCAGTTGTCGGGCAAAGTGCATTGCAACATTTCAATTTTTTGTAACATTTTCAATTTGGCAGAACATACATCAAACGGTGGGCATATTCATTTTATACAGCAGTATAGATCTTTGATTGACCCATTGTGGTTCCACTTGCATGAATTTGCATTTTCATTTCGGAAGTTAGGTGAAGTCCTGATTTTTTAATGTTCCAAAGAGAAGAAAAAAAGGAAAGAAGTCCGTGATAATGTCCACAGGGGGTATTTAGATGTCTGATGGCATCTACTGACTCAATGAATCTTTTGTTAGCTAGATTTAGTTTAGAAGCGGTGCACCATGGACTTTTTAAGCTTTCTGGTTTAGCGGAAGGCCCATTTTCTTACTTTCTAATCAGTTTTTAAGATAGAAAAACGTAATAGTTGCAAACTTTTCTTCTGTTCAAGTTGCAAACTTTCAGTTCTGTCATGTCAAATCCTGTGGAGGTTAATTATATTGCAAGAATTATTCATATTTAAGGTCATGTAAGTTCCTACAGCAATTTACGTGTTGTTATTTTCTATCAAGAAGCTAGTTTACCATAAAATTGTCTCATCTGCCTTTATAGATCCCCTAGCTTATGCACCAATACTTAAAAGTAGTTCACTTGACTTTGCTTGCTTAATTGTCTTGTGATACAAGGTGATCTCGTAGTTTATTTAGAGCCCTAGGAAGCTGAGGCATATTGGTCATTTTCTCTAATACTGAAGCATCGTCAGTTTGATAATCCAAACCAAGAAGTTTATTGTTGTTGTAAATGTTGTTTTAGGGTGCGGGAAGATGATTAGCACATCTTGCTTATGCAAACTGCTAATGCTGCTTCTACTGGAGATTAAGATAATGTGAATAATAGTTTCAAATGATCCTTTAGTTTATCTGATTGAGCCCTAAGCAGCATGAGCAAAAATAAAGATGCTATACGCTATATACCATGAGCATTTTGAATGCTAATGATAAAAGAAATCTAGGGTTTAGGTTGAACAAAAAAACTGAGGTACTTGTTGTGCGAGTGTGTATTAGTGTGAAGGGCCAAAAGCACAACAGTTACTCGGTCGTGCTGTGGATGACCTGCATAGAAGTCTTGAACTTGATAATGTCTTGGGTGGTTTTCTCCAAGCTTCTGAATTTCTCTCCCTCATGGAGGAACTATAGTTAGATATAACAGTTATGATTATGTTTGTGAAAACGAAAAGTCGGGGTGTGGTTCGCTGATTCGCAAGTGAAGTGTTGAAATGATGAGGGTGGCATTCAAGGCGAGGTATATGATTTTTCATCAAATTTTGACTAGCCTGCAGGATATATAAAAATATTGGAATGGATCAAAGATACGTGTTTTCACACAGTTTTTAACATGGATAATCTACACCAACGGGTGAAGTGATTGAAATAGATCCAACCATTGGATCAATTTGGATCTATTGGTGTTGATAATCTGTATCAAAAACTGTGTCAATACACGTCCCTTGATCTGCTCCTTATAAATATTTTTCTATCTTGTAATGTACTACGTTAGCAATCAAATTCATAATTTCTTCCTTTTCACAGCTTTGGTCCTTTTAGATGATCTGATAATTTATCGTATCTTTGGCTTATGTCGTGTAATGTATTGTTGAGTTTAAATTTTGCATGCCCTTCTAAAACAATATTTCCTTCATTTTATGGAAGCTTATTATTTTGGAATTATACTTCTGGAATTGGTTTGACATCACAGGATAAATCATCATCATCACGGGATGAAGATTTTTTTCAACGCCGAGATGAACGATCTGAAGTGAGAGGGGATCCATTATTGCACAGAGAGTCCAGAATGCAGCATTCAAGCCCCGACCATCCTGGAAAACGCAAGATGAGTGATAAAGATGCCGAACCAAGTGAGGTATTATGGATAGGGTTTCCAGCTCAGTTGCGAGTCGATGAAATGATATTGAGGAAGGCGTTTTCACCTTTTGGAGAAATCGAGAAGATCACTGCATTTCATGGTCGTACTTACGCCTTTGTCCGTTATAAAGATGTAAGGTCAGCCTGTATAGCAAAAGAAACTCTCCAGGGGAGATTGTTTGGTAATCCGCGTGTACACATCTGTTTTGCAAAGAATGAATCTGGCTCGTCAAACAGTGGAAGGAACTCATCCAATGTCCCTCCTTCCCCACGTTTTGATCCGTATGGACGCCCAGGAATTTCCGAGGACTTTAGACATGACAGGAACTACAAGGGCTTACTTCGAGACCCCACTATAGTATCTCCTCGGTCTATGCCGCATCATGAATTGGGTGATCCTGATACCTTAGGGTTCCAACGAAATGGGGGTTTTGATCAGAGGTTGCAACAGGGGCACGAAATGGGCCCTCACTTCCATGATTTCCCACCTCATCGTTTCCCTCAAAAAGGGCTGGTTGATGAAGATGATTGGGACTTACCAGAAGATAATTTGCTTTTCCATGGGAACAAGAAAATGAAAACTACCTCGTTCCCTCCAGAGAATGAGCTTCCTGAGTTTCGTCTCCCAGGTTTTGACCAAGGAAAACATGCTTTCCTTAGGAATTCCCCTGATTTCCATCGATTTGACTCTCATGGTAAAATAAATGAATCTGGGCCATTTGGGTACAGACAGGGCCCTGATCGTACAATGAATCTGACACCACCGTATAGGGAGAGAAATGAACATTGGGTTTCTCCGTATGATGGATTTGAGGCTGGTCCTGGTTTACTGCCTCCTAACCGTGTCGAGAGGAAAAACTTAGCACCAGAACCACGTTTGTCTGAGTGGAAGTGGGAAGGGACGATCGCAAAGGGAGGAACTCCAGTTTGTCGGGCCCGTTGTTTTCCCAAGGGAAAAGTATTGGACATGCCATTGTAAGTGATAAGCGAGACCTTAGTAACACAAAATTTCATATAACAATTAATCTGATTGTGTCGGAAGAGCTCTCTTGCATGCTTTTGTGGAAAAACATGTTTTCGTTTTCAGCCTTGGGCTTGAGCTTTCATGTGATATATTTCTTTTGAGTCTTTCAGGATGGACAATAGTGCTGCCGAAAAGTACCTTATAACATGAATTTATTTTAAAGCATTATAGAATCCACATTTCATGTTCTTATATGAGAATATAATGTTCTCCGTAATTTGGGTAGCGGTTCAGGTCTTTCTTGCATTTTTCTCTATAAATGTGCTGAAACATTCAAGGACTGGACATGCTATAATAAGTGATAAGCCTGACCTCAGTCATACAGAATTTTATATATTACCCGACCATTTTGTATTAACTTTCTCTTGCTTGCTGCTTTGTGCAAAAATAATTTGGTTTAGCCTTACGCTTTGCTGTCATAATATTTACTTGGAGTCATGGCCATGACTGCAGCGCCAACGGTGTCTAAAATACAACATTGTAGAGTCCCCATATTACGATCTTGTATTAGAATCTAAAACGTAGTGTTTCCTTTTTATATAGATTACGATTTTCCGAATCATCTCAAGCATCGTGAAATTTTAGTTTGTCATTGTATCTGTATTTCTATATATGCAAATGTGCTTAATTAATAAAACTTTTTTTTTTTTTTTTATGTCCATTGCAGGCCTGAATTCTTAGATTGCACTGCAAGGACTGGCTTGGACATGCTAGCTAAGCATTACTATCAAGCATCTAGCACCTGGGTCGTATTCTTCGTTCCTGAAAGTGATGCTGATATTGGATTTTATAATGAATTTATGCATTATCTTGAAGAGAAGCAACGAGCGGCTGTGGCTAAATTAGATGACAGAACAACCTTGTTCTTAGTTCCCCCTTCTGAATTTTCGGAGAAAGTACTAAAAGTACCTGGGAAATTGAGCATCTCTGGTGTTATCTTAAGGTTAGAGAACTCCGGTCCAAATATGGTACCCCCACAAAATCCACATGCCGAGGAACCTCGTTTCTTGCAATATCAAGGAGATGCATCATCATACCTGAAGTCAAGATCTCCTCCAGGATCATATCCACCAAGAACGTCCTATCCTGACATGGCGAAATCTGGGTCTGATCATATAATTCATCAGAGGCAAAACACATTTGGACTTAACTCAGATTTTGGTGGTAAAAATGGGACTTCGCAAGGTTCTAATTCCAGTTTTGATCCTGCGATTCAGGGGTACAACCCCACCATGCCTAGGGTTGTGCAAGAAACAAGTTCATCATCTTCACGCCTCTCAGCTCTTCAACCTGAACAGCTGGCACAACTTGCCTCATCCCTTCTAGGCCAACCAAGGCAATCCGTTGGCGGCGCTTCTCCCTCCGTGGGGGAAGATTTCAGACAGTCAAATGTTATGAGTCATTTGGGGACCTCATATCAGCAACCTCAAAGAAATGTTTTCGAGAATAATAACCAGGATAATTCCGAGTTTTCGTCATCCCAATTTGGTCAAGGGAATTTACAGTTGCGACCTGCTGAAACTGCTCAGGGAAGTCAAGGTACCGGCTCACAAGATGAGGATCAGGATCCACAGAAGCGGCTCCAAGCGACTTTGCAGCTGGCTGCAGCTCTTCTTCAGCAAATCCAACAAACAAAAGGTACCTGAAAACTATGAAATGGAGTAAAGTATGGGTATGGGTAAGTGACTAATCCGATTTTGTATTTCCTTTGCTATAGTTTTCAAACACATGTTAAATTTTATCCGTCAGAAAGCTTTGCTAGTAGATGCTATTTTCTTGCTGTGTTTAAAACTAAAGAGCTTTTAGCAATGAATGTTGTTGAAGGAAGTGGAAAAAAAAATCTGAAAATTTGTGTCTTTTACTTTATATATTGGGAGTGCCGAGTGCACCTTACAAAATGAATGCTTCACTACATACGAAAGAGAATAGAAGAGGCAGAAGATGATAAGCAAAAGTTAAGGAAAAGTTTTGCGACATATGGAACATGTGAAACTGAAAATATATATGTATCGGCTCATTTTTCCGAGCCCGTGTAATGAAAGAGCTGTGGTAGTCTTATCCCATTTTTTATTTTCTTGGCTTTAGCTTTCGATTATCTTTTTGGGTCAGAAAGCTTTAATGTAAGGAATTTAAGACGAATTGTTCAAGAATGGGAAAATTTGTTCGGAATTTTTGGGTCACTTGATGATATTGGAGTGTACATAACAAAAGAGTTAGCATGTTAATATGGGATTTGGGAGTTTGTTTCGAATTAATTGGCCATTCGGAGGACATTTAACTCTGATTCGATTCCGCTTAGACTGCTGGTTGAACCACTAACTTGTGACCCAATCGAAATTCCATTTCCAGTTCAATGAACAATCCGGTTTTTAAAATACTCATTCAGACTCGCGAACCACCACAAAACTCAAATACCATTATAGTTTTGAAACCACAAACAATTTAATCCTAAAGCCCATTTATTTCACATTGCTGTTTTGTAAACTAATTAACAAAAGTATTAAAAAAAAAAAAAAAA
>MKEJ01021883.1:0-14512 GCA_001753735.1 Embelia ribes | reverse complement strand
TCTATATTAATTGATTTTTTTGTTAATGTAAGTACAAATCAAATCCAACCTATTTTTTTATAAATGGAGGAAGAACAAATGAGTTAGTATATGAATCAAACTCAATGCCCAATATTGGTAAATTATTGGCCGGCAAAAATAATTCATATTAATTTATATGCATGTGATGTTCAAATGCATGACAAATTTAATGCGCTCTTGGTGTAAGAATTCACGCAACGGTGATAAATATAAACTTTGCGAAATTACTGAACCTGTCAATTTTATTTTGGTTGAGAGGTTTGATATACCGTTTTTGAGCTGCAAAATAATTATCACATCATTATGTATTATTGTACTACAATTATGCTCACTCTATATCTCTCTCTCTCTCTCTATATATATATATGTATGTATGTATATTACTCTGAATTGGTTGGTTGTCTCTTTGTGGGACTTGTATTTTCTCCCTAATAAAGAATTAACAAATGGGTACGGATGTGTTTATCCTAATAAGATAGCACTTTTACCTTTAGTTTTGTAAATAATAAACACATGCATCATGCTAATTCAGTCAAAAGAGGTTAAAAAATTCTATATATGTGATCAATATGAAGCTTCCAACGATTCGTTGCATTTAGCTTTATTAGTTCTCTTTTGTATGCACAGTAGAATCTAATTGGTGGGTTCCATTATGCGTGGGACTAAGATTTTTCAAAAATAAAATAAAGGAGAAAAAGAAACCATACTTAATAATTGCTTTACTTAATTTTTTGTAGTCTAATTACACTATTTTACCCCGCGATTTAAGATGTTAAAACTTAAGTCCACATTTTAATAAGTGGAAACCAATTTTCATTCACCGACAAAGTATTATTAACCAAAAGGACTATAAGTTCCATAAATGAAAAGTGAAGGGGCCCTTAGTTATTCTACCTCTTTCCGAATCCTCCTTGACATTGTTAGGGATGCAAATGAATCGAACAGTTAATGAATAAGTTTTGGCTTTGCTCGGGCTCCTTCATTTGATAAATTGGTCGAATCTGAATAGCAAAATAGACATCATTAGATAAATGAACTGAGTTTGAACAACCTCTGTTTCTGCTCGTTAAGGGGTAAGACTCATTAGATTAAACTATTTGTATGTATATATTTTAAATTAGAGATAGTAACTTACATACATAAATGCATATAGTTTATTTTGAAATATGATAAATTAAGAAAATTTGCCTTTCACCTTAATGATATACTTTTTTAATAACTTTATACTTTTATAATTATAATTCATTATTGAGTTGAAAAAATTATATAATGTCGTAATTATTTAATATATTCCCTAATATGTGATTATTAGGTGATGATTCTATAAATTTTCAAGTTGATGCTATTTGTTTAAATATTTAATATAATAATGACAAATAATATATATAAATTTGAAGGAACTAAAATATTCATTAACAGTTTCAGTTCGGTTCAAATTCGTGCAATCTGAGCCTGAACAAAAAAAGAAGGTTGATTCTGAACAAATACTCTCTGAACAAACGAGCCGACCCCGAACAGAAAAGAATTGGATCGGGTCATTTGATTGTGAGTGGTGAACATATCCCAGGCCCGGCTATCCTAGAACTGGATGAAAAGTCTAACATTTGAAAGAGAGTAAAACAACCAAAAGTTTAATGAGCTGAGAACCATAGCCAGCCACTCAAGTGACAGGGATATATAGCTTTTATATTTGCTTTATCCATCTGAGTTTGTGTGATGCATAAATGAATTTACATACTTTTCAGTAAGACTTATTCCCTACCTTCCCAGAAGCTGAAAAAAATGAAACTTGAATTTGCTTTCAAGTTGGGACATTTGTGGGGTAAAATGGATTTGCTACAAACATTGGAGACAAAATTGTAATTAATCATAATTTCTTTAATTTTGTAAATATAAGCATAGAGTTGGAGTACTTATAACTAGGATGGAATTGAAAATAAAAATGGGGTGGAAGTTAGTAGCTAGGCTAATACAAAAACAAATAGTCCTGTTATAAGCTGACAATATTGAGCTGTAAGCACTTGGAATATTCAAGCTTACAATATCTTACCACCATGAATTGTTGCAAGTGCAAAACAAGATAAGCGAGCATTGTGATTTAAAAGGTTGTTTGTAATAATTAAAAAAAAAAAAAGGATGTGTATTAGCATTATATTATGGTAATTATTGACCCAACAATTATTAAATTGCATGCGTGGCTTTGTTGAATAAAATATGCTAATTATTGGTCCCAACAGCTCTTTAACATGGGCTTATATGATTTCTTTCAGAGAGATTGAAAAATGGAATTTTCTTATCTTTTTAATGAAATTTGTCACCAAACATATGGTTCGTGAACCAATAAGAAAACAACACTGATAAATAAAAGCCAACCCAATTATCAATCAAGAATTGTATAATTCAATTTTGTTTGGGTTGAAAAGGTCTATTGATGGAACAACCACCCATCAAAGGAGGCGTGGAGAATTTGACAACGTTTTTGCACTGCTTATATTTTGTTTTATTACACCTTTTGTTTTCCAAAATGAAATTAAAACCTATGGCTAATTTTCGCCTTTCATTTTCTTCAAAAACAATTATGTTGCCTCGTGAAATAAAATTTTACATACAAATGATCGATTCTAAATATTGAAGAGAAAATAAAACACCACTATAATGGATCTCGTGGGGTGTTGCTAGTGGTTCGAATTCATACTACGGGAAATATTGTAAAACAACTAATTATTTACGCCAAAATTTAAATTATAATATATTTTGGTGCTCATAATTTAAATTTAAAAGAATGGTTATGAGAAGTTGGTAATAAGTTTTGTTATAAATACAAGAACAATCATTCGGAAAAAATAACACACAAAAATCACTCCAAGACATGGGTTTCTTTTTCTATCTAGGAGTATGAGTAATTTAATTTAACTTAGACGTAGGGCTAGATTAATATTGTTTGATTGTATTTCTTTGTACTGAGCAATCGAGCACGATCCTCGTTCTTTATATCCTTTGCATCGAGTTATTGATGTTGAATAATAAAATTATTTTTATTATTCATTGTCTTGTTTGTTACAATTCACTTCTATCATTATTTTGAGAGATTGATATTGGCTTCATTTATTACATTTCTATCAATCATTATTTTGCAATATTTATATCAATATAGCCATACACTTTAAATAAATCCGGAAACTAAGGTATGAAAAAACACAATCCACCTTTATAAGTTGACAGGGCCTTATTTCGAAATCGAATTTTATCCTTCAAAAGGTTGATAATCTGAAAAAGGTGAACACTAACATAGCCTATTCTAAGTCATCAAATCGCAATGCGGAAGAGGGAAGAAAAACGAGAATGAGAGGGTGATAACATCACACCTATAGGCCAAACACCTTGAGAACGGGAGATGAAACGAAAATTAGGAGCGGGAGTGTTATCATCGATGAAGAATTAGGTGACTCAGAGTCCGTCCCAAGTCAAGATAAAATAAGAGGGTTACAGTAGGTTAACGAGCGGTTATAAAAAATAATCAAACCATATAAAATGAAACCAAATAAGAATTTCGTTGGGGTGTTCCTTACTTTGTAACGAGCTACATCAGATCCCGGCGGGCAAGGGTGCAGGCGAGGGTTGGGGCATTCCTTCCGCAACGCGCTACATCGAACCCCGAGTATAGTGATAAATTAGTAAGGGTATAAGCTAAGGTGTTCCTTGAAGTGGTGCATTACATCGGCACCCTAGTGTGACAAAAAAATAGGCAAGGATTTTTGTATTTACATGAACGGGTAAAAAAAGTCAATCCATGGAAATAGAATCGATTTGGTATCTTAGAACATAAAGGGTCATTGATTAGTTGACTAACTGAGATGGTCGATTGGCTGAGATTGAAGAAGTGATTAATAGAAGATAAATAAGTATTTTGTGTCTTCAAGAAACTAAATAGGTTGGTGAGAAATTTAGAGAGATAGCACCACGGAGTTATAAGTTATGGTATACGAGTAAGGATAAGAATAGAAATGGGGTAGGAGTAATTGTTTACCGGATTTTATTTAAGATGTAGTCGAGGTGAATAGAAAGAATGATCGAATTTTATTTATTAAACTTATACTAAGTAAGGAGAATATAAATGTGCTAAGTATTTATGTAACTTAAATAGGTCTAAATGAGAATACTAATAGGAGATTTTAGGAGTATTTAAAAGATTAAGTATAAGATATAACTAATGAAGAAAAGCTTTATCTTTGAGGGCATCTAAACGAACATGTGGGTGAAAGTCGAGATGGTTTTGAATGTGTATACGGGGGGATATAGTTTTAGATATAGAAATAGTGCCGAAGATTCCCTTTTGAAGCTTACTACAGCTTATAATTTGATGTTAATAATACTTGGTTTTAAAAACAAAAATCACATTTTGTGACATATAGAAGTAGGGCAAATGTTAGTCAGATTAATTTTTTCTTTACTAGAAAGTGGATAAAAAGTTATGTAAGGATTATAAAATTATTCCATGAGAGACTGTCGCCATGCATCATATACACTTTTGGATGTTTGTATATAAAACTAGCAAAATAAAAAGAACCTATTTCAAGAATCGAGGATTAAGTGGTATAAGTAGAAAGATATGGAAATGATACCATTTAAGGATAAGGTAATTAAAAGGCTAATTAGGAGAGCAATATATATATAAATTTAATATGGATGAAAATAATACAGTGTATAAATAGAGTGACTAAGGGCATACTTGGTGAATCTTGGGGAAGAATGGCCCCTTAAAAAAAATTTGGTGGTAGATTGAAGAGGTGAAAGTAGCGGTTAAAGCAAAATAACAGATTTATAGAGAGCTAAAAAAGTGTTAGAATGATCAAACTTATGAGAGACACAAAGAAACAAAAAAGAAAGTTAAAAAAGGTTATCCATGATGCAAAATCTAAAGTTCAGAATGAGTTATATAAAAGATTGGATTTAAAAGAAGGAGAAAATGAATTATTTAGAATTGCGAGACTAAAAGATAAGAAAAAAAAATTGAATAATGTAAGGTGCATAAAGAATATTAATGACAAGGTGTTAGTAAAAGATGATGAGATAAAATGATGATAGAAAGATTAATTTGGTAATCTTTTTTATGGTGATCAAACTAGTAATATAGGTGATGTCACGATGATTAGTCCGTAAAATTGTACAAACTAAGATTATAATACGATACATTTAAGTTATTTATCTTGCATATCTTGTGTGAAACTCGTTATCTTTTGGTATTACGGGTTTTGATTTATTTGATAAAGATAAAGAGCTTTAGTGGACTTTTTACGAGACAATAGACACAACAGTGAAGATGCATAGATTTTTAAGACTCAAGGTGATGATTTTGGGTTATTAGAAGACTTGAAAAAGAGTAAAAGTGATAAAGGAAGTGCAAAAGAGGAATTTGGAAAGTCTGCCAACGGACCACATTATCAAACTGATCGATCCAACATCAATTGGATCGATCCAACTGCTTCCAATTTAGAATCTGATTCAGCAAATGATAAATGCAGAATAGACAGTTTTAGATATTTGCAAATCAGGAAACTCCAGAATATGAAGTTTTAGATATTGCAAATCAGGAAACTCCAGAATAGACAATTTTTAGTATTATATAAAGAATTGATCTTGTTGTTTAGTCTCATTCATTGTTCATTATTCTCTTTCTATTGTTTTGCTGGAGACTTTGGAGAATTGTGGAGATTCAAGCATTCAATAAAAGTTTGTGAGTTGTTCTTTTTATTTAATTAGTTTTTTACGTAATAGAAGTAATAATTGCTAGTTCTCGTAGTTTAGATTCGTTTATAATTATCGTAATCATAATTGATCATCGTTATTTCAAGTTATATTATTTGAGTATGGATTGTTATTTAATTATCGTTGTTTTCATCATTAACATGCTAGGCTAGGGCTCTTTTTTTGCCTAGGGGATGAAGATGATTTAACGGATTTGACTTAACCCTAACTAATGAGTATGATTTTAATAAACTTAATCTAAAAATTGAATTAGTCTAAAATTTAGGATTTTTAACTTGTTCAGTATCTTAGAAATCATCTAGTCATAATTTTAGTGTCTGACAATCACCTGATGACACACTTGGCTGAAGTAAACCAGATCAATACACATAAGTGATTTTCTAGATTAACAATCTTTTGGAGCTCATTAATTAGATCAATTAGGGAGAAGAAGTTAAATAATTGGATTCCTCGTACAGGAAAAAAATTAATTATTATAGATAATTCGTACTTATCTCGTGTGTTCAATTATTTTTAAATTATCATTAGTTTAGTTTAGTTAGTTAGTTCAAGATCAAATCAAACAACCCAAGAAATTTAGGAGTAGTTTAATGTAGCAAATTACATGGATTGGATTAAAAATCGTATAAATTAAATTGCGTGTTAGACTGATATTAAGTATTTATGGGATCAATAGGAGTCCTTTAATTCGATACTTAGTACTTACTGAGATAAAACTAAACAGTTCTTAGTATGCTTGTTAGGTTCTAAATCTGCACGTTTAAGGAGCAGTCAAGTTTTTTGGCACCGTTGCCGAAGACTCCTCAAATGGAATGCCGAAAATTTTGATGAATCGCATTTGTTTTTACATTTTTTTATTCTTTCCCTTCTTTTCTTACACTTAGTAAGTAGTGGAATCCCAAAATTCTACCGGTTACTAGACTGCAGAAGTGGCTCTTTGATACCAAGACCGAATCAGATCCATCGACTCCTGTGATGGAAAACCGAAATAATCAGTTACAACTCTCGTCGGTGGGAGCTACAACGCTAAATAATCCCAATGGTAACAACAACCAAGATAGCATTCCCCAAGGTGATCTTGATCTCAAAGAAGGTAATGGCCCTCCCCTAGCCTTAAAAAACCCAGGGCATGTTGCTAACGTAAATCAGTAACAATGGGCTGCATATCAAGCATTTCTGGTGGCTCAACAAGCCCCTCCTCCAATTCCTCCGCAATACAATAATCCTCCACATCCGCAGTATCAAAATCCTCTGCAATATAATAATCTTCTGCAATATAATCAATATCCTCATCCTCCTATTAACCAAATGAATTTACCTGTCGAGCAAGTGCTACATCCACCAAAGAGAGGTGCAGTTTCATGAATCATTTTTCCGGTAGCACAAGGCAATTTTAAGTGTAAACCTGGCATGATCCGTAGTGTACTGGAATTTAATGGGTTTGAATCTGAAAGTGCATACGACTTCATAAACGACTATGTTCAAATTTGTTCCACATTCGGCGATGAAGGAGTCTCTGAGGATGTCGTATGCCTGCATCTTTTTCCATTTGCCTTGAAAAATAAGGCGCGACAATGGCTTAATTCTCTTCCTCCACAATCTATTACTACCTGGGAAGAGATGCAAACCATCTTTCTCAACAAATACTTCTCTCACCATCAAACTCTTCACTTTCAAGAGTAGATTTCTCAATTTGTTTACTCCCCACCCAAAATTTTTTATCAATCATGGGAGGGTTTAAAGATCTCTTAAGATTGTGCCCACATCATGATTTCGATAAGTAGCATCTTGTTAAATTCTTCCATACATCCTTAAGTTCTACTCTTAAACAAATTATTTTCACTATGTGTGGTGGAAATTTGTTAAAGAAAACCACTGCTGAAATTTGACAATTCTTTATTGAATTATCCGATGAATGAAGGACTTAGGATGATTCACCAATCACAAAGGCAACTTTTAATACTACTAAGGATACCCCGTCAAAAGGAGGTATGTGCCACCTTTTGAAGCTAATGGGTAGAAAGTAAAGTACATTGCACTGCAAAAGAAGATGGAAGTTATGGAATTGGGGAAAGCCAATACAGTATCCGCTCCATCCGTACTTGTCTTGTGCAATTTTTGTCAAGACGAAGGGTATAAAATGGATGATTGTTATTAGGCAGCATTAATGAAGGATATGTATTATACTCAATTCCAAACACACAACCTTATTCCAACCAACAACAATATTCAAATCAAACGCAATACCCTAATCAACAACAATAAAGAAATTCGGAGCCGACTAATCCATTTCCATAAGCTTCTAATTTTGGGTGGAATGGGCAATAAGGTTAAAATTGGAGGAAAGAGGTACCCTAGCCTCAAACCAACCAGCCTAGGCCACCTCAAAAGTTTTTAGCCCCTCACCAACGTCAACTCGAGTAAATATTTCCAATTCTTGAACAAAGAATGGATGTGCACAATGTAAAAAAGGAACTTAGAGAATTAGCTTACGAAATATGAGAAATGGATAAAATTCTCCGCAAGGGTGAATTCCCTAAACAGCCCGAGCCATACCTGTTGAAAAAGATGCAGTTTGTTGAAGGAAATTGTTCGGGATCAACTGCACCTGACCAAATAAATGTTGTAACTGTTTTGAGAAGTGGGAAAGAAATTCCAAAGAGGGGGGAGGATCCAAAAATTTCCAGTGGCACTGTTAGATCGATCCAAGTTCCAAATTCGATCGATCCAACAACAGTTGGATCGATCCAACTGATGCCAATACAAATCCTGAAATTCCAAAATCTGATAATCCTGAAAATACTTCTGTAATACTCCAAAATGAAAATATTCTTGATAAATCATCTGAGGGGGTTACGCATGAAGTAGAAAGAGAAAAAATTGTTGGAATTAAAGAAGGGGAGGATGAACTTGCATGATTTAAACCCAGGCCACCTTTTCCACAAAGGCCATCTCAACCTAAAAAGAATATACCTAATAAGGAGGTTTTTGAAATCTTGCAACAAGTAAAAATTAATATACCACTCTTAGATATAGATTTCGTCTTATGAATGATACTTGAAAGAAGTATGCATTGTCAAGCGAAATTTGAATGTCAAGGAATGGGAATTTCTCACCGAACAGGTGAGTGCAGTTCTTGATCCATACACATCGATTAAATGTAAGGATCTGGGTAACCCTACAATTCTTATAGTGATTGGGAATTGTAAGATTGGTAGAGCTTTGTTAGACTTGGGTTGTGAACTTACTCCCGTATACTGTTTATCAGCAATTGGGGTTAGGGGAACTCAAACCAATCCAATCTACTTTACAAATGGCTGATCATTCCTTGAACGTACCTAGGGGAGCAGTTAAGGATGTTTTAGTTCAAGTAGAAATATTTTACTTTCCTGTGGACTTTGTGGTTTTAAATATACAGGTAGTTGTCGACCCTTCTAAGCAGATACCAGTTATCTTAGGCAGATTGTTCTTTGCTACGTCCAATGCGGTAATAAACTATAGGAATGGAATTATGAAACTGTCTTTTGATAATATGATAGCTCAAATGAATGTTTTCGATCTTAGTAAGCAGTCAAGCATGAGGGCAACTTTTTAGAGGAAATAGACTTAGTCGACTTGCAGCCAGAGGAATACTTTGCAATTGAGATAGCAAGTAGGGGCGTAGAATCTCATGAGAAATTTCTAGGTGAGGAATCAAAGGGGAGTACCTGTGAGATGGTCAATGTTATTAGAGGGTGGGATCTTAAATATGAACCTTTCGAAATGCCTAGCAACAAAGCTATTCCTTCTAATGAATGAGCTCCTATTCCCA
This sequence comes from Embelia ribes, assembly GCA_001753735.1. Taxonomy (NCBI): domain Eukaryota; kingdom Viridiplantae; phylum Streptophyta; class Magnoliopsida; order Ericales; family Primulaceae; genus Embelia; species Embelia ribes. The sequence goes on along the minus strand of MKEJ01021883.1, from coordinate 4,914 downwards.
AGAGAAAGTCACTTCCAAAAGAGCTTAAATACGCTTTTCTAGGTGAAGGCGAAGCTTTTCCTATCGTGATTTCTTATGTTCTTACTCCGACATAGGAAAAAACTTTGCTACAAGTACTTAGAAAGAATCGTCATACAATAGGATGCTCCATAGCGGACTTGAAGGGTATTGGTACTTTAATTTGTAGCCATAGAATAAATCACGAAGATGATGCCAAACCGGTGTGTCAAATGCAACAGCGGTTGAATCCTGTCATGAAAGATGTAGTAAAAAGAGAGGTTATCAAACTCTTGGACGCATGCATTATTTATGCCATTCTATATTCCAAGTAGGTAAGTCTAACTCAAGTTGTACCTAAGAAATCCGGGGTTACTGTGGTCGCGAACGAAAATAACGAACTGATTCTAACACGCATCCTAATGGGTTAGAGGATGTGTATCGATTACTGGCGATTGAACACAATAACCAAGAAGGATCATTTTCCTTTTCCTTTCTTGGATCAAGTCCTTGAAAGAGTTGTAGGTCGCACGTACTACTATTTTCTCGATGGTTATTCTAGGTACAACTAGATTGAGATCGTGTATGAAGATCAAGAAAAAACTACTTTCACATGTCCTTTCGGTTCCTTTGCTTATTGGCGCATATCTTTTGGTTTGTGCAACGCACTTGCTACCTTTCGGTGGTGTATGATAAGCGTCTTTAGTAATATGGTGGAGCAAATACTAGAAGTTTTCATGGATGATTTTTTCGTTTACGGCGATGACTATAATGAGTATCTTGCTAATCTTGAGCATATTCTCTAAAGATGTGACGACACAAATATTGTGCTGAACTGGGAAAAATACCACTTTATGGTTACATATGGCATTGTGCTTAGACATGTTGTCTCATCGAAGGGGATCGAAGTTGACCGGTCTAAAATCAAGCTTATTGAAAAGCTTCCTCCCCCAGTTTTAGTACATGACGTAAGATATTTCTTGGGCCACGCTGGCCTTTATCGTCTTTTTATTTAGTCGTTTAGCACTATTGCTCTACCTTTGTGTCATCTTGCGGTGGATTTCCCCTTTGAGTGAACCGGAGAATGCTAAAAGGCTTTTGACACATTGAAGTAGCTGTTGTTCTCCACTCTGATTATGTAGCATGCTGATTGGTCCTTATCCTTTGAGCTTATGTGCAATGCAAGTGATTATGTGGTAGGGGCTGTTTTAGGGCAACATAGTGATAAGAAACCATATGTTATCTATTATTCGAGCAGATCTTTAAATGATGCCCAAATAAATTACACAACCGTTGAGAAAGAACTATTAGCTGTAGTCTTTACACTTGATAAGTTTCGCTCTTATATCATTGGTTTCTGGTAACAGTTTTACAGATCACGAGGCCCTAAAATACCTCTTTACTAAGAAGGAGACGAAACTAAGGCTATTGTGATGGATCCTACTCCTCTAAGAGTTTGACCTCACAATACGTGATAAGAAAGGGGTGGAGAATATTGTTGTGGATCATTTATAGAGGCTGACTAACCAATCCTTGGATGAAAACTTTTTCCAATCGACGAATATTTCCCCGATGAGCAATTATATGCCACAAACCCTCGTGATATTCCTTGGTTCGCCGATTTAGCGAACTAACTTGTTACGGGGGCTATATCCCCACATTGGTCGACATCTGATAGGAAGCGATTCTTACGAAAGGCTAGACATTTCTTTTGGGATGATCCATTCGTATATAAATATTATTCTGACCAGATTGTCCGACACTGTTTGTATGATGATGAGATCAGCAGTGTCATTGAATAGTGCCATGGCGGTGCTTGTGGGGGACATTTTTTTATCCAAAAAGACCACAACAAAGATCCTCCAAAGTGGATTATATTGGCCAACAATGTTCAAAGATGTATATACTTATTGCCAGAATTGCAATATATGCCAACGCCTAGGAAAAAGCTCACTAAGCACAAACTCTTGAAATCTTCGACTATTGGGGTATTGATTTTATGGGGCCTTTTCTGAACTCGTTTGGCTATTTGTACATCTTGGTAGCAGTGGACTATGTATCCAAATGGGTAGAGGCTATTCTTACTTGTACCAACGATCACAAAGTTGTGATCAATTTCCTATGTGAGCAAATTTTTGCTCGTTTTGGTACTCATCGAGCCATTATTAGTGATGGAAGGAAATATTTTTGCAATCACCCTTTTAGGGTATTTGTCAAAAAGTATGGAGTCCTTCATAAAGTTGGTACTGCGCACCACCCCCAAACGAGAGGCTATATTGAATTGGCTAATCGATAAGTAAAGGGCATTCTGGAAAAGACGATAAATCCAAATTATAAGGACTAGTCTGAGCGACTCATTGATGCTTTATAGGTGTATCGAATAAGACTATTTTGGGGATGTTGCCATATCGACTTGTCTATGGAAAGGCTTGCCACCTTCCGGTGGAACTCGAGCATAAGGCTCATTGGGTAGTACGTTGATGTAATGAGTCGTTGGCCATGGCAGGAGAAAGTCATAAGCTAGATCTCGTTGAGCTCAAAGAGTTGAGAAACGATGCATACTAGAATGCCAAGGTAACAAAAGCCAAGATAAAAAGCTTGCACGACAAGTATATCACAAGGCGTTTCTTTTCTATAGAGTACCAAGTCCTATTGTTTAATTCTCGATTGCATCTCTTTCCAAAAAAGCTCAAATCGTAGTAGACCGGCCCTTATGTTATCCACGACATTGGCTCGTATGGCACCTATGAGATCTATGATCCGAAATCTAGTAAGGTTGTGATCTTCAACATTAAAGGTTATCGTTTGACACCGTATTATGACGATCGTTACGAGCCTACTGAAAAGATGGGACTCGTTGACCCTTCCTATGAATAATTTGTTCAAAGGGATTGTTGTTGTTGTATTGCTATTCGTAAGATCTTTCTTTATTCGTTTTCTTTATTTTATCTTTGGTTCTTTTCTTTTTCTTAGTTTTTACTTTCTTCAGATTATATTTGGTGCTTGATGTACGTCTCTTTACTGCCAAATATAGGGACTATGTTTGGTTTCGGTAGGGAGGGATATGCACCATTTTGGTACGTTTGGAGGTACGTTTGGAAATGGGGCAAAAATTTTTATTTTTGGATTTCAGTACTTCATTGGTATCATCGTAGGGTGATTTTAAGACTTAGTTTTTATTTTTGTGACTTTTGTGGAGTCCAATATTCAAGAGGACCCGATCGATCCAACTGCAATTGGATCGATCCAAAAGTCTAAACTGATCGATCCAACTGTAGATGGATCGATCTACCTACTAAATTTCAGATCAAAATGAACATGATTTGTTAATTTCTTTATCTCTACTTCTAAAATCCTATAGTCTCTCTCTCTTATTCTGATTTTAACTCTCAAGTTCTCCAACATATTACTCAAAATTATCATCACTTCACTTTCCATGCCAACACAACAACACCATCTTCTTCGTTAAGCTTGGAGAATCCAAGATTAGGGCACAAATTCAACATTAGGGCATGGAATTTATTTTTTGCAAATTAGAAAGTTTTAAACTTGGTAAGTAATTCAACATTCTATTAAACTTACATTCTTGCGAATATTGTTAATAGCCAAAATTTTTATTGAGGTGATTTGAGTTTGTGAATTGAGTTGCAGTTAGAATCTTATTATGTGATTGCTTTTTTTTTTTTTTTTGGTTGTCTAAATTGAATTTGGGGTTGTTAAATTGTGAGTTGTTACATTGTTGATATTCCATTGATCGTTGTGGGTTTGAAATGGCATCTAAGAAAACTGTTAGTGGGATGGTTAAGGAGGGTAGCTCGAAAGGCTCATATGATAAGGACATTTTTGTTTTTCGAACTGTAGCCTAGAAGTATTTCTGTCAATTTAAGAATAAAATTTTTTCTTGCAAAAGGGCGTGGAAGTTGGAGAAATTTATAGGAAACGAGGATTATATCAATAGGCCACTAAATTGGAAGGTAAAAATGGAGGTAGTGGGATTTGTTACATTGTTGTCATTTCATAAGCCATATATCCCAGATTTGATTAAGGAGCTCTTTTCTAATGTGACTGAGTAGAGTAAGGAAGAGGGAGAGGAGCAATGTGTTATAACAGTTCACAAGGTTAGAATCGAGATTACCTCAGACACGTTCGTGCAGAAGTTAAGGTTAGTTAGGTCAGTTCAATTATGACAGTCAATCTAATCGAATACTATTAGAGAGGAAGTTCTTATTGGGGATACTCCGGTAACAATAAAGAAGACGAAGGTTGGATGGGTTAAGCCGGAGTACATTGCGGTATGCAAGGTAGTATGTAGTAATATCATACAATCTATGCATGAGAAAGAGCTTGATTTTGCACACATATAGATGATGTATGCGTTGGGCACTGACATACCAGTTGATATACTGGTGGTGATGATTTCGCAGTTGATATTCGGTGCGACAAGTGCACCGAAGTTTGTGTTCCTTTTTCTAGACATTTTATCTGAGATGATTGGTGAGGCTGGGGTTAGTTTGAGGAAACATGCGTGGGTTGATCCTAGGTATAGGATACCAATAGATGGTATGATAGTTCGATAGGCGCTAGCTAATAAGAAGTTGGATGATCTGCGGGTGGAGATGCCTGAGATTGAAAAAGCTGAGGAGTTTTTACAACAGGGAAGTTGAGTGATGGTTTGTGAGATTTGTAGTGAGGTTTGAGAGATGCGAGCACAGTTAGAAAGGGTTAAGTCGAGGTATGATTGAGTTAAGGCACAATAAGGTTAGTTGATGGATATGATGACGAGGAAGTTGTCACGCCCCTGGATCCCAAACACTCGGAACCCAAGGGGTGAGTTGTTACAACGACGTATACAACAGTAATAAACACAAAACCACAATACTGAAGTATACATAGCCAATATTACACTACCCAACAGTC
>MKEJ01021875.1:0-14458 GCA_001753735.1 Embelia ribes | reverse complement strand
AAATCAAATAGATGATATTGTGAGTCTTGATAAAAAAATAAATTCATTTAATATCGTTACGAAATCAAATGAGAGACAATTATTATCTGTATAAGTGGGGATACAGAGATGTAGGTGAATGTATGTGAGGATACAATTATATGTCAAGTTTAGCGACGGAATTACCTACGGAAATTAAACTGTAGGCAAGCAACCGATACTTTTAACGACTGAAATAACGACCACTATCTTTCAGCCTTTTTTTTTTTTTTTTTACCGATGGAATAACAAAAAAAATATTCAATCCTTAAATTTCCGTTGTTAAATCTGGTGATAAATGAAAAATAATTAATTTGCCTACAAAAAAATTTTCGTCGCTATATTTCGTACCTATTCCATCTTTTTTTTCTCGTTAATATGGCGAGCTTTTTCATGCCATTTAGTTTATGGCTAATTTATCTATCATTAAAATATCCATCATTAGTCCATCGTTAAGCCATCGGTATTTATGTATCATTCATGTCCGTCGTTATTTAACAACAATTTTATTTCCTTCATTGTGATCCGTCGTTAAACCTCATTTTTTTGTAGTGGAGGCACATGACCCCTCTATTCAGAACAAAAATTAAAATTATTTTTGGTACGATTTTAATATAATAAAAATAAAATATATAAATATGACTGATATAATTGTAAAACTTTGTTAGCGTTCTAGCGGTCATCCTAATCTTTAGAATGTGATTGGTCATACGTTCGAGACTAATAGATTGTGTTCATATAATTTCATCGAAATTTGATTAGTCTCGAACATTTAACATATGTTCAGAAATTTGATCAAAATACTAAAAAAAAATAAAATTCCAAGCTTCCAAAGAATTATAAATTCTCTTTTTATTGAATTATATATAGATAAATTCAAAAACATTTAACATATAAATTACACTTTTAATGGATTAGCCTTAAAAATAAAATGTAATTATTTACAGACTAAATTTCTTTTTTAAATACATTATGCTTCTCTTTCTCGAATTTCTGGCTCCGCCTCTATCCTCACTCGCTCTTTGACTTGTTATTGTTAACGATTAACCTTAAATATATAAGAAAGCGGATTATTATGTCCCATTCCATTGTTTATATAAGATTCTTGAATGAGGAATGAGCAACATATATATATATAGATGATTCTGTCTACGAAATCTGCACGTGCTGATATATAAATGCAAACTATGCAAACTGCCGACCAACCCTAAGAACAATTACTTTTTTTTTTTGGAAGTTATCCTAAGAACAATTACTTACACCTAATTTTTTGTTTGTACTACTACAAAAATAATGAAAATTGTTATTGTACTAGGTTGCATATACTCTTTGGGTTGTATTGTGAGAGCATTTGCATCAAAGGTCTTGTATCCTATTTTAGGTAACTAAAAGTTATGTAATGTTACGTTTTGGTTCTCCAAAGGATTACTTAATGGTTACTTGAAATGAAAAATTTATAGAGTGATTTTACAAATCTAAAAAAATACTATTTATTACTTAAACATATAAAATTAATATATTTTCTCTTATATCACATAATTTCACTAATGTATTTAAAAAGTTAATATATTCTCTCTACACTCATTCCACTAATTTTATTAATTAAAAATTAAAATAGTATTATCTTCGGAAAATAAAATTTGGTAAAATATTTAAAATAATTAAATTATAATTATGAATTAAATTTTAAATTTAATATTTAAAATAATTAAATAATAATTATTGAGATTAAAACTACTAAGTTGTGAGGGTATAGTTTTATTTGAGGAGTTGTCTCAAATAGAGTGGTCAATACCCGTGAAGTAGATTAGATTATAATATTTGTCTTGGTGATAAAGGAACCTTAAGCAACGCTTGAGAGAGTGGACGCATGAGATCAATGGATTTTGGCCGAACCACTATAAAAATTATGTTTGCAATATCTATCCCTTTAACTCTTTTCATATTAATTATCTGTTTTATTAATATTATTGTGTAAAGTTATTAAAGGATTTTTTATTCATAAAGTGATTAAATTATACTTTAACACATTCCATCCCCCTCTTGTATTTGCCTAAGTGACAACATTATTAAAAAATAAATTTAAATTTTACATTATAAAAATTTAATGTTTAATGCTAAGAAATAGTAGTTTTTTTATTAAGCTATTCTATTTATATTTCTATTATTTATTTAATAAATTTTTTAGATTTTTTTTATATATTTATTTTTATCTCATTATTTCTATTCCCCCTTTCATTTGCTTAAAAAAAAGATTTTATTTATATTTTTTATTTATATAATGAATTAATAAATTTAATTAAATTTAAATTATAAATTTAAAGCTATAAAATAATAATATTATTTATTAATACATAATTAAATAAATAATATTTCATAATTAAATTATTGTTATGTGTGAAATTATTGTTATGTATTTATTAATACATAATTAAATAAATAATAATATTTAAATATAGTAGAGAATGTGATAGATAATTTGATGCATATAGTAAAAAATATAAATTTTATAAAATATATATATAACTCAATTTTTTTTGAATATTTTAAAGAATCCATTAAGATAATATGAAGCATGTGCTCTAACATGCAAAGTAAAGAATAGTCAAAATGTATCCATGTGCTCTAACTATAAAAGTAAATTTTATTCATACTAGGGGTTTGTTTGGTTTCATATTTGAAGTAAGTAATATATTTTTTTAATCTGTAACTAGGGGTCAATATCCAAAATTCTTGAATTCATTAAAAAAGGGAATCAATCCCGAACCGAATTGTATAAAAAATAGAACCAAAACCGAAATCAATTTTGGCTATTTTCTGATTCCAAAACCGAAAATTCTGAAAATTGGACCAAAAATAAGTTCCAAGTTTTTAAAGAAAAAAAGAATTGCCAATTGTTAAGTATATAAATGCACCATTAAAATTTAAAGCTTTACTAATTAGTCTCAACATATACATATAAAAATAAAAACCCAAAGAAATAAAGCAGTATTAAAAACCACGGTTACATAAAACAATCTAAAACAACAACAATCTCAACAGAATCGGTGTATTTTGAGCTAATTAACTTTGGGAAGACAAAAAAAATTTGGGAAATCTGAAAATTTCACATTTGATTCGCAATTCCGAACCGAAAATATTTGAGTAAACGAAAATTTAGAAATTCAAATCTCGATCTTGAACCGAATAATTTTTTTAATAATTTATTTCGATTTTTCAGTTCAAATTTAAGGAATCCCACTAACTGTAACCAAACAACCGTCGTATAAAGCAAGTCACGAGTACCATTAGTTACCTGACTTTGATTGGCACAAAACATACACCATGCATGTTCTAAGGCCCAAACTTTTTTGGGCCAATAATACTTGTTTTCTAGTACGATTGTACAAATATTATCTAACGGTAATTATGAAGATATATAGTCAGTGGATATAGTAAAATTACTATGGGAAGCCACAAAATATCATGGGGGCTAAAGGCATATAAACAAAATATACTAATAAGAAAACATTTAGTGAGTCTTTTCAAATTTATTAGGGGCTGTAATTCAATACATATTATAAGGAGGCTAACAATTTCTTTTAATTGTTAGCAATTTGTCCCGGAAATTTATATTTGAAATGAAAAAATTAAAAACTTCTAGCAAATATAATATATCAATCTTTTCTTTTGGTGATTCCAAAATAAATGTGGCAACATACAGGGTCATGTCTGTCTTCTCTTTTTTGTCAACACTCACATTGAAAAGGTTCTTTCTACTGCTAACAAACCCCACAAATTTAAAGCAATAGAAAAATATTCAAAAAATGAAATTGATTGCAAGTACAATTGAGGTGAATTTGTACACATGAACTTCACGGTTCATATGCAAAAGAATGGCATAATTAAGAAGTTGGTATTTTTATTTTTTTTTTCATAGAGCTTCCAATTGAGAGGAGACAAATTTTAGTTCATCGATTACACATCGTGGTAATTGCATATTCATTTGGAACAAGAATGTTGCATATATTAAGGAATAACATATACGGTCATGGTGATGACATATTCATTCCAAACAATCGTGTTGCATATATCAAGGAATAACTTATGCGATCGTGGTGATTACATATTTATTTAGGATAATAATGTTTCATATATTAAGGAATAGCATATACGGAAATTTTTATTACTCCAGTACCTGTAATATGCAACTGAACGCATGGCTATCGTATAATATGTGCCTCATAGACTGTCCTACGCCATGAGAATGGGTACATCATCAACTAGTATGCCAAGTTTTCATTACCCGCAATTAGTTTTATCAACATCTGCTTTTTTTTTTCCTACACCAAATTTCTTTACATAGAACTTCTACTTTGATCATATAACGAGGAATGAAGAGAACTCCAATACAGAATTAATTGGAGCTCCTCATACAGATGTGAAATTGAATTAATATTAAACTAGATTCGAGTAATTCGACATCACTGATTAAACGTGTTACCAAAGCTCCTTACTCCCATTGTGAGAGTGACCTAGGCTATCAAAAAGCACATGAAGGCCATGTTACTCAAAGGACATAAATCATAACCAAAGAACTATTCAAGACATCAATTCTCGCTCACTCTTTAACACCTGCCATATATTACTTATCAAAATAAACAATAAGAATCTTTTATGCGAGTACCGAACTCAAGTTATCGCATTTTTCTAAGTTTACAGTGTGTGGTATATGTAGCTGAAAACAAGGTGACGAACTGAGTATTGCATCATGACCACCCCAATAGTGATTATAATTATATTGTGCTTCATTTTCTTTGGTGTAGTACTGGCCTACAATTACCGATACTAATAAATTATGTGAAAATTAAATGAGCTAATGGTTCACCCGTCATTGGATAGTCGTCGAATCATCATCACAAATCGCTTGTCCTGTCATGGTTTGATGAATTTCGGGTGACAAGTGATCACCCACCGTGACCATCCTTTGCGCACCATAAAAAGCAGCCTTGTTTGATCGCCAACTTAGATAGACATTTAGGCATTTATTTTATTTTTTGAAAGTTTGTAATTTAAGGAACTAGGCATAGAGGAGCAGTGTAAAGATCACAATGCACATGGAGGAAACATCACACTACTGAAAAAAAAAGGCTTCAATCTTAATCTGCAACTTCATCCACAGAAACAAAGAAACTTTAGGGTGATCTTTAGCCTTTCTCAACAGTAACATAAGATATGAAACAGTGGAAAAAAATTTGACAGGCAGAGAGAAAAGGAACTCCGAAAAGGAAAACTGAATTGGCATGGTCGGGTCTACATTACTTTCACATAATCTTATACTGAAAATTTTGATGCAGAGAGAGATGAGGAGAAGAGGAGCAAAGAAAAATCTGTGATAGTTCCCATAAGGTCATTTTAGATTTCGATTAATGGGTATTAAACTGATACACGAATTTACACTGCATATATGTACCAATCGACATTACTTTGAAGAACACAGTATAAATAACCAGATACAGAGCAGTATATTAAAAAAAATTGATAAATTAGTTTCTTCTACATTCTTTTCGTTTAATCTGGTACACAGATTCCAATAATGAATCTGAAAATATTACAACAAAGCTTAAGTCGAAGGAGAAGTACATCAAGTCACTGACCAAAGGGCCAATTGGAACAACACAAATTCTAATGATCGTAATACAAGCAGGAGAAAACTTCTTCCTCTTTTTCTCCTTCTTCCCCTACCCCCCTTAGGGACATGGTCAACCAGAAACTATTACGTTCGCGTAGTGTAGAATCACATGTCGGAGGAGGTTTTCAACTGTTGCTGCTGTCCTTCAATCACACTCAGTTGCCTTCGTAGTCTAGCAATATGTCTTTGAACCTATAAAGACCTCACATGGTATCAATCAAAACAGCACAATTTCAGAACGATAAAATAGTAGAAATAGGATGCGCACGACTCGTGGTGACCTGTTGACGAGCTGCCGCAAGCTTTAGTAACTCATCAGCCTCGGAGAAGTTCGTGAACCATTGGGCTAAAGGATTATCCTTGGTATCACCTCGCTTCCTCTTCTCAATGTCTTCGATTGGTACTGCAGAATCATTAGCAATTTATATACCCACCAACCACTATAAAAAAAAATAATGAGCTAAATTAGAATAGAATATGTTTGCATACACAATGAAAGGGGAGGAACAATTACCGGGAGGAGGTAAACTAAAACCAGGAGTTAGTCTAGGCACTACTAAGGCAGGATGGTTCTGCACCCGAGAAAAGAAACCCACTGAAGGTTCGGTAAAAACAATTTCATCGTATGACTCCACGACAACAGGCTTCTTCATCGACATGGGGCCAGATTCCTCCTCTGGGTATAACTTCAAATGATGAAACCTGTAAATTACATAAAAATAACTAAATCAAAATAATTGCATCATCAGTAGAAAACGTCAAAGAATTTAGAGCAGCCTATGTAAACAAGAGAAAAATTTCCAACCATGGTACATGGTCTTGTCCGGCAGCAGTATCGTATCAGCCAAGTCATCTTTTTCCAATTTCAATTCTCTAAACATTAGATAATCGTAGGAAGTCACAATCATTGTTAGGTGTCTCTCATTCTAAGGAAGCTCTCTTGTTAATTTCTGTTTCATGTAGGGAGTAATAACTCAACAGCAGCTGTGGCAAAGTTATAATACAGTAGAGCTATTGAGCTTTGGTTTCCAGTCTTTGACATGAATCACACCTCACCTAGGATATCGTACCATGATCAAAATTTTAAATTGTGAAAATGCTTATATTTTTTTATTCATTTTGAAAGATAAAGATAAATGTGAAAAGGCTTATTATGTCCAGTCAAGGCGAAACTCCATCCAACAGCAGCTGAATCATAACTTTGTAAATCCAAATTAACTAAAACACTCGTAGAAACTAGAACCGCAAAGCAGGACAAGCAAAGCTACTCACAAATGCAAAGGCTTATCAGAAACATCGCTGTGGAAATGAAGCGTAATTGCAATCTCGAATTCGCCCCAACCGGACTCAGACACCTCAAATGGAGGGGACTCCAAAACCCTCATTGGAGTGTTAAAACTCGCGTGTAACTGAAAAACAGCCTTCTTTACCACCACACCCAGGTCCTCATTGGTCGCACCCCGAACATAGACAGTCCATTTATGAGATTGGAACCTAGAAAAGTTAAAAAGTAAATGAACTATAGTGCGTATTTTATCAAATATATGATAGACATTTAAAAAGAAAGGTATACTCCATACTTACTCACTGGCCTTTTTGCCGAGCCAGAAAGCTACACTACCGAAAACAATTGGAACACTAATTTCAACATCTTTGAGCTGCTTCTTCAAGGACTGCACATTACATCATCACAAGCCAAATTTTAAAAATAAAAATAAAATCTTTTTTAAGATCAAATGGAAAATAACCCACAATGAACAGAAAATGAAAAACATAAAAGATTTTTCCCATGAAGCTTTGAGCTGCAACAAGCTTGAAATGCTCTTCTTCAAGCTCAACACAACAAATTAACAAATGTCACCCCAAAAAGAAACAGCTTTAAAAATTAAAACTTTAAAAATTAAAACTAATTAAGGAGTAAATCGAAAAGATCCCAATACGAAAAAAAAAAGATAAAAATGCGATCTTTTAAAGAAGGTAATTCAAAATTGGACCTTGTTATGGGCACTCACACCGGTACTCCTAAAAAATACTACACTTTTTTTCATAGATTAAACCCAAGCAAACAACACTGCTACTAGATTATCTAACAATAATCAATTTCCTAACAAATAAGGGGGAGGGTTTTTGCTACGGTGACCTTCTTAAACCAGGGACTACTGTTCATGTTCATCCCTATTGAGGCGAATACACTTTCCACTAGAAGTCTTAGGGGAAGGAAAATATCCCATTATTGGTTTGTTTGGTTGCAGCTTTAAAGGTTAGACAACTTATTTTTATCTAAGAAAAAGTCGGATAAAAAAACTGAATGTATCCAGCTTAAAATTTTCAGCTAATTTATGCCAAAATAACAAATAAGCATGACTTAAAAGCTGAGCAACCAAACATTGTCTAGTTTTAAGCAAATCAACAGAAAAGCTGTAGTTTATAAACGGCAACCAAACAACAAGCCATTCATGGATTATACCTTAATGTGTCTGGTGTATTCATTTCCCAAATTTCATTCCCTAATTTAAGCTGTTGGGTAGATAAAGAATTGATCTTTGAGCTAATTAGGTAAAATTAAGACAAATATTTAGAGGGTTTTAGTGGTTGTGGGTACCTTGTTATCAGGATCATCAGTGGGAGGTTTGGCCAATTTGGTACGGAGGGATTTGGGGGTGGGCAAACTGGATTCAGGCTGCTGCTGATCTGGCACTGGCACTGGCAGTGGCAGGCTTTGCTTCTTCGTCGATGATGATGAATTAGGCATCCTTCGGAATCAAAATTAGGGTTCTTCACTTGATCCAACAATAAATTTTGGGGGCTTTACAACTTTGGATACTTGAGCAAAAGAGCATTCATGTCCTAATTATATTTCTCGGAAATTTTTATTGTCACCGCGGTGAAAAAAAAAATAATCAGCATATTTTTAAAGCATTGATTAAATTTAAGAAAAATGTTTTTTCATATTTTGTTATAATGTATATGATTATTTAAGCAATTTTTAACAAAATTTTCAAAAAATTTGGTGTGGACAATTTGTAAAATGTATATTTCTAATAAAAAAAATGAATTTATAAAAAATGAAATGTAAGAATTAAATGAGAAAAGACGAAGACATGTTGTGATGGAGGATTTTAGGTAGGCCAATGATCTCCTGAATCAATGTTTTTATTTTCAAAAAAATTTCTAGAAATCGTTCAGTAAATTTTTCTATTGAGAAAGTAACTATTTATGATTTTTCTATTCAAAAAATAAATCCTTTTGTACCAAAGTAAAACGAATATTCCAATACATAAGAAAAATATTTTTATAATTTATTATTTTTGTATATTAATATTTTTTATATATAAAAATGATTTTTTTAAAAATTTCATATGACTCATTTATATTTTATATGATAAATATGTTTTGAGAAAGTAAAATTTAAAAATCAAACTACTTTTAAAAAAATATCAACACTATAAAGTGTTTCATGCGTTTTTCGTTCTAAGAAAATCATTCACCTTATAATTTTATAGCAAAAATTATCATGTCCAAAGTTGTAATTTAATTAATCTTAATTTACACATTTTTTTATTAAGAGATAATATTATATCATTAGATTTTTAAATTGATGATTATCAAATTAATAAAAGATAAATTTAAATAGATTACAATATATGGATCATAATTTTAAAAGATAATAGTGTTATATCATTTGGGATTTAAGTTAGTGATTATTAAATTAGTAAAAGAGATTTAAATAGATTACAATAATATGAAATTTATTCAATACTTATTTAATAATCTCACCTACAATATATTATTTTCAATATATATTTGAGATATGTTAGTTATTATATAATTCAATTATTAGTTTTATGTAAAAACTTATGTCTATATAATTGGGAAAGACACAATTTGTCGCGCCCCGAATCTCCATAAACTCGGGGACGCGAACATAATAAAAGAAAGATAGAATGGAATAAAATATACAAGGTTCCAAAAGAAAAATAAAATAATGACTACGTTATTCACATCGCATCTATCCATCACTGCAAAATGTTCCTACTCACATTCTATAGCATAGAATACAACAATTGCAGAAAAATAAAGTTATGTTAAAAGAAAGGACGAAGACCAACGCCAACTCCATAAAATATATATATATGTCTGATACCAAAGTAAACTCGTCAGTTTACAAAATACAATACCGCAAGTTGTATACTTGCCAAAAATAAATCATAATGCAAGATATATAAATGTTTTTCGCCTCATGTAAGAGTAAGAGTATATTTATACTTTTGACACGTTACAACCACTATACTGCTACAATCTCACTATCAAAGAACGCTAACACAAAAAAATGAAGTAGATAAAAGTAAAGCGTTAAACACATGTGCCAAAAATATATATATCTTCAGTAGAAGCCTCTAAGCATAGTCAGAGTCCGCTTCCGCGCCCCATAAGGCCACACATACATATAGGAAGAAAAAATTGGAAAATGTATGATTAGCCAAGCAACTCCACTGTAAAAGAGATATTAGATTATATGTACATAAATAAAATATACATCAACATATGGAAATATTATGAACATAAAAGTATAATTATGAATGTCATCCTCCCCTCCCCTCCCCACACACACAAAAAAAAACACACACCACACTATACATTTTGGGACTAAATTTGCCATCCACTCTATGACATTATCAAAATCTTCATTAACCGCTACCCATTCTATGATATGGTTAATGGTAAATTCCAGATTTGGTTTTCCAATTTTCACGGTAAGGCTAGATGACCTCATTGCTTCACACAATTTTTATAAATCGTCCTAATTTTTTGAAAGAGAATACACACGCCAACTCATTTCTTTAAAAAACACCACTTTCATAAACCACGTTTATCCCGCCACATGAATCCAATGTAATGCATTTAATAATGTAATGAACATGTTACATAAACAACTCAGTAACATGTAATTTGTAAAGCCCCACTTTAACATGAATATAAGCTTAACAATTATCATGAATTAAACTACTCACGTAATCATAATAATAATAAAACTTGCATTAAAGGAAGTTCATGTTATTTCTACGCCATCAATTATGCCCATACAGTTGCATAATCTGCGGCTACATTATGCCTAGGTGTCATAACAATTCACGTCAATTCATTGGTGCAAGTACTACCCTTAGAAGACATTTCTATCACGTCTTAATTCATTTATACTACTTCATACAGTGTCACAATTTCATATACCTACATATGATCAAAGTCATCAATTTTATCTTAAAGTTCGTTAACTACCGTAACTAAAAAGTTGTACAAAGACACCCTGAGGCCTCCTACGTAAAAGTCCCAAACTTGCCTCTTCTTCGCCCACGATTTGTTCTAGCAAATGAAATCAAATCGTTAAATATCGAGATATAAAGATGTACAACTCTTCACAAGGAACAAGAAAATCAAATAAAATTTCACATATAATAAGTGTACGGAAATCAAGGTAAACCAAATGAAAGAAACGAAAGGTAAGATACATTAAAATGTTCGTCTTACACCAAGGATGAGAAATCTCTACTTTTTAATAGTAAACGAGCTCCATAGCTGATGATTTTGAAGCTCAAAGGTTGAACAATAATGGAGTCTTATCCTTCTCTCTACTTACTTTACTTTTTTTGGAAATGATAGAAAATGAAAAGAGAATGAGTGTTTTAAAGTTAAAAAGTAGTAGGATCCACGACTTTTCTATGCTGACTAGGTATAACGGTACACATATTTGGTGTACCGGTATACCACTCTGTGTGCCAGCTTCCAGTGAATTCAGAATTCTTTCACGCTGCTTGGTGTAAGGTACACAGATTTGGTGTATACCGGTATACTATTCTATGTGCCAGATTCCAGTGAGTTCTAAATAAAATAAAAGAGTTTGTGTGCCAGTACTGGATCTTTGTGTGCCGGTACTGGATCTTTGTGTAATGGCACACACTCCATGTATACCGACACTTAGGCCAAAAATACCACATCACGCCACCCTGCATTACTACATTATTCTTCGTTGTACCCACATCACGCGACTGCACACAACACCCTATGCACAATGCACTACACACTATGCATATACATATACTCCACATATACTACACAATAATAATATTATAAACGTCAACAATATTACTTTAATGTAAAAAATTTACTCATAATTTTTGGGATGTTACAGGACCAATCAGGAAATGAGTCGGATCGGTCCTTAGTTCAGACAACTTTTTCCCCTTTCACAAAAAGGGCCATAATTCTCTGTAGAAAACTTGGAATTGAGATCTGTTTGAATCGTTAGAAAGATAACCGAATGACTTTCCAATCATATCTAATGTGATAGGAAAAATATAAAAAAAAATGATACTAGTTAAGTATTGGGATATGTCGTAGATGAACATGTGTCGTAATGAACTTGTTAAGTAGAATATGAGATATGAATATTTATTATTCTATGGCATGGGAGTGTGTCTATTCTATAACCGTTTTATGATTTAAACTATACTATGGCATGCGTATACATATATTCCGTGGCCATCAATTGGTACAAAAGCATTCGATAGTACATGTCGATTCCGATGGCTTCGTACCAACCATGAGCGGGTGACATGGCAAATCAGGATAGGAAGGGTATCCCCAAGCCTTACGTATAAATCCTTGGGATACAATGCCCGAGTCGGGATATGGTTCCCAAGTTGTTGGTTGTGTCGATCATGTCGATCATACCCGTGATTGCATTTCATGCTAGTTGATATATGATTAGCTGGTTCTTATCGTTAAATGTGTGTATGAGTTAATAAGATTTAGATTTAAGCTGTAATCGTCGCATTGGTCATACCAGATGTATTGAAGCTTGAAAAATCTGCTAGCTAATATAAGTTTAGTTGGTCGGTGTTGCTTAGTCTTGTATAAACAATTACTTGGGCTATTATTATATCATTTTTGCTATGTTGTTCTTCCTTTATTGTTGGATACATATCTGATTCATGCCTACTTGGTTTTCTTTTGATCGTAGAAAACATGTCTAGGTCGATGCTCACTCGAAGATGGTGATGTCTAAGAGGTTTATGCTCATTTACTTTTACTTATGGTTTTCCAGACTGATGTAGGTCATTGGTCCATACTGCAGACTTTGATATATTTATGTTTAATGTAATGAAAGGCCAAAACGTTATAGGGGTCAAATGATTATTAGGTTATGCTGTCGTTGAGGTTTTCATGTGAAATTTTACATGTTGAATAAAGGTTACATTTGTGGATTTATACCAATATCGTCGTGGTTTGCTGTTATAATTTGGTTTATAATTATATTTGAATTATTTTTATTATGAATGGTAGCAAGTGATGTGCTTAGGTTTGGATTGAAATTCTGGGGATCAAACCTTAAGGTATACACTAACCATAAGAACAATAGATTGTTAGGTATGTCAGTAAAAGTCTTGAATAAGCTATGTCTAGAACTTGGATGTCTTTGAGCTTTTTATTTTAGCCTTATGTATTTTGTGTGTTTGTGTATTCTATTTGCATTAATCCATGGGTCGTATCATTTTTCATACCTACGTTTTATGTATTTAGAACCCAGTTACTTGTTCTAGTAGACGACAATACTTAGCACTGTGTTGGATAGACAAGGGACGCCCTACAGGTCCAACATAGATCCCTGCTAGTGAACAAGGTTAATAACAAGTGATTTGGATTTTTTTACTTTTTTACTTTATTGTATTAAATGTGAACGTGTGATTGATTTTGAGTTACTCTCTTGTGTTTAGATATGGCATGTATAGGACGCATTGATTGGGATGGTAGTTTAAGTGGTCGCGGTAAACAAGGTAGTTGTGCGGATTGACTTAGACATGTATACTTAGGTAAACGGTGATTAACGGTATTGTGTTGGAAAGTTGACAATGAGGAAGATAGATGCATAGCTTTTGATTGGCGAATGATGTGATTAGTTATGAGGTTGTGTTAGTGAAGGTAGAAGGTAAGTTTCAAGATGGGAGTATGAATTTAATAGGAGACGGACTTGCGATTTTTAGATTTGTTTGAGATGAATGGTGGATTACACTAGATGACTATTTGAGGGTAAATTCAAAAGAAAGATATTCGGATTAGGGAATTATGTAGTTAAGGAAATTATAGAAACATATGAAAAGTATGAGGTAGTGAGAAAAAAGAACTAAGTATTTGGAGTTGATGTTTTAAGTGAACTAGGTGACTGAGAGAATGAGTTATGTAATATGATAGGTTGAACTGCGAGATATTATGTGTGTGATGATGACATAAGAACCAAAGGATTGGGTATCGTGTGAGTATTTGCAAATGTTTGGTTGGATATTGGATAACAGAAGTTTATTAAGGACTGGAATTACCAAAATGTGAGGTCGAGGGGTTTGAGGATTGTAAAAGAATAAAGGATGTGATGATGAGGAGTTATAACTTTAGATATGTATGCGATAAGACAGAGATATTGGCATGTGAATTCAGTCAGCTAAACATGGTCGATAAAGCAATGAGAAATGAAATATAGGGTACAAGTGTTGTATGTATGTTGAGTAAGCAATGTTAGTGTTGGGAAAGTAAAACTATCTTAGAGATGTTGCATAGAATAGGGATAAAACTACTAATCTTATGGAATCTTGATATTTGCTAGTATGCTTGGATGAGAAATATAGGGCGGTAGTATGGAGGATAGATTGAGATAAAGTAGTGAATGCATATATGAGATAAATACTTTGGAAAAGATTGTTATTTCTGATTTGATCAAAT